>APFE031432302.1:0-10598 GCA_000404065.3 Pinus taeda | reverse complement strand
TCAATACACGTCAAACACTCTTCTAGAAGGCTCAAGAAGTGACCACAAGTAACTTTTTAAAGATGAAACTCGCGCCTTTTGACCTTTACAGGGGTACGCACCCATCCTTTGGCTTACAGAGCGTACAAGTACGCATGTACAGTGTGTTTGGAGTGCGTACACGCAGGCAAGGTAGAGAGAACCTGCGTACCCAGAGATAAACATGTTTTTAAGTGACTTTCTCTCTTTTTGAAGTTTGACATGAAGAGCAGAGGTATGAGGCTTGACAAGGAGGATAATATGACTATTTATGGAGCCATATTAACTGTAGATAGTCATGGTGACAAATTTCAGTGTAACAGTAATCATAAGTGTGCTTACAATAGCACATTTCTCCATCCAAAATCACTTAAGCATATCCTTGAGGTACTTTGTTTGTGTTATGAACATTCCAACATCGACTTGAGTTACTTAAAGTCCAAGAAATAAAGACAACTCTCAAATCATTGATATTTCAAATTCTTTTAACATTTCTTGATAAAATTGTGACTCATCTCATTATCGTTGCTGCCAAAAATAAAATCATCCACGTATACCAGTGTGATCAACCGACTTTCTTTGTCCATATTCATTTAAATATTACTTCCTATAACTCTCTTTTAAACCCCTATTGTTGAGTATACTAATCTAGTCTAGCACAAAAAGCTCTTGGAGCTTGTTTTAATCCATACAAGGCCTTCTTCAATATGCAAACAAAGTCTTTACTTTTTGACAAGTCAAACCCTTCTGGTTTTTCCATGTATACTTCTTCTTTTAGATGTCCATTTAGAAAGGCTGAATTCACATCCATTTGATAGAATTTGAATCCTTTTGAACAAGAAAATGCTAAAAACATCCTTATAGCCTCTAATATGGAAACGTGAGTGAAATTCTCTTCAAAGTCAATTCCTTCAATTTGAGTGTAGCTCTGGCACATCAATCTTGCCTTGTTTTTAATGAGTTGTCCATCTTCATTCATTTTTTTCTTATACACCCACTTGGTTCCTATGACATTCTTATCCTTTAGATGAAGTACTAGTTCCCATGTTCCATCCTTTTCAATTTGGTCCATCTCTTCTTCTTTCGCCTTTATCCAATGTGGATCCTTACTTGCTTGAGGGAAAACCTTTGGTTAAACTAGGGATAGCAAGGTGATATCACTTCTTTTTGGTGTGTTTTTCATTTTTCTTCAAGTTTGTATTCCTCCATCTACATATCCAATGATTTGGTCTTTTGGATGATGTTTTTGTACAAACTTTAAGGTTTTCTTTGATGGTGTTTGAGATGGTTCTTCCTTTTGATTTTCTGGCTCCTCTTCTTTTGCAACACCTTCCTCTGGATATGCAAAGATAGGGTCTTCTTCATTGGTTTGTACAACTTCTTTTTTAGGAAGAACCTCATTTGTCTTTACATCAATGCTTTCAACTATCTTCCACAAACGATTGTTGTAGCATTTGTAGGCTCTCCTTCTTAATGAGTATCCAAGGAAAATTCATTAGTCAACACATGAATCATATTTGCATAGTGAATCATCATTAACCTTCATAAAGCATTTGCTTCCAAATATTATGAAGTGTTTCATAGAGGAAGGAATTCCTTTCCATAGTTCATATGGATTTTTATCACCGTTAACTCAGAGTTGAGCTCTGTTCATGATATAGATTGTTGACCCAACTGCCTCCCTCCAAAATTTAGCTAGTGAGGCAGCTTCCAACAACATTGTTCTTACAATCTCCTACACAGATCTATTATTCTTTCTACTAATCCATTTTGTTGTGGAGTCCTAACAACAAATAGTTCCCTCTTGATTCCATATTTTTCATAGATTTCATTGAATTATCCATAGGTAAATTCTCCACCTCTATCTGTTCTTAAGCATTTGATCTTCAACTAAATTTTATTTTCAATTGTTGCTTTGAAAGTTTGAAAATAATCTAGTGCTTCTAACTTATATCTTATAAAAAATACCCACATAATTATAGTATAATCATCTATAAATAAAATAAAGCACCTTTCTCCTTATAGAGATGGTGTTCTTGTTGGACCACACATATCTGCATGAATGATTTCCAAAGGCTTTGATTTCGAACATTACTTTTATTTAAAGTTGGTCCTAGTTTGCTTTCCATGTTTAAAAGATTAACAAATGACATTTGTTGGCTTTGAGATTATGGGGACATCTCTTACTGCTTGAGTTTGCTAATATTCACCAAGTTATCAAATCTTAGGTGTCCCAAACACTTGCGCCACAACCAAATTTCGTTTGTTTGACTCATGTAACATATTTGTTCTGGAATTTGACTGAGAATGTATACATTATTTGTTGTTCTTACTCTCCTTCCTACTAGTATTCCTAAATAAGGTCTCGTTATTTCACAGTTCTTGGAATGAAAGATAATATCATGTTCCCGATCGCATATTTGGCTAACGCAGAAGATTATACTTGAGCCCTTCAACATATAGATCATTTTGTGCTTTCCCCTTGCCATTGATGAGACTCACTATGCCTTTCCCAACAATTTTAGTAGATCCATTGTCTCCAAATGTCATATTTCCATCATTTTTTGTGTTTAGTGAGATGAAATTTTTGTAGTCACTTACCATGTTCCTAGAACATCCACTATCTACAAACCATTGATTTTCCTTTTTCTAAGCAGACAAAGCCAATCTACATTTCTCAAAGTTAGATTCCCCAGTCTTCCTTCTCCAAACTCTCTCTTGGCTCTAGTGGAAAATTTGTGCTTCATGGCTTAGATTATTGCATTTGTAAAATTCTATACTATACTTTGAAAGTTGAGTAAAGGAATTAGAAGTTTTCATTTGGTATTGCCTCTTTATGCTAACAATATTGTCTTGGGGATTTACCTTATATGCCTTGCAATGTTTTGCTTGTTGACCAAAAGTTTTACAATAGAAACAAGTGCCAAGAAAAATAGTTTGATACCTATTAGTATAAGTTTCCCTTAATGAGATATTCTTTTTGGCGAGGGACCACTTCTCATTCCTTGGTTGAACCTCATTTCTTGAAACATTATTAGGATGAGATCCCTTAAGAACATTGGTAAAATTTCTAGGTTTTTCTTTTTGATGAACATTGGTATCTTCCTTTGAATTTGAAGATTCTCCTATATATCCACGTCCATATTTTTCATGTGGTGTTCTTTGGGAACTTAGAATAATATCTAAGGTTTGAGAGCTCAAATTCTTGTTGCTCTTTCTAACTCCCTTTTTAAATATACTACTTCAACTTCCAATTTTTCACAAATTTCTTTCTTTTCCTTTAGTTTATTGTTCAAGGATTCTTCTATATTTTTAGCTTCTTCTTTCTTATTTTTGAGATAGATGATTTCCTGAGATAGCCTTCCATTCTTTTTCTTGAGTATCTCATTTTCTTCCATGTAACTAATCAATAGTTCATCTATATTCCTTCTTCTTCTTCTGGACTTTCATCTTCTTCTTTATAATTATTTGTTTCATTTGTGAAGGCCATGAATACTACTTCTTTACTTCTAACATATTCTTCTTCTTCCTCAAAATCATCACTATCTTGCTTGGAAAATAAATTCTTTTTGCTTGAGCCTCTCTTCTTGAAAGTTCTTTTCTTAGGTTCATCTTCATCATCACTGTGATCTTTAAAGGGACAATTGGCTACACAATCTCCTATTTTACCACATCTAAAAAAATGAGAGGTAACTTACCTTTGATTTTAGATCCTTTCTTCAACTTCCTGACAGATTGTGCCATTTCAATATTAGAATCATCATTGCTGCAATAAGAAATTTTCCCCTTTCTTGATGACTTTGAAGCCTTAAATGCAACTTCCCGTTGAATTTCCTAACCTCATCTCATATGTTGTGAGGATTCCATGAATCTCATCCATTGATAGAGAGTCCAAATCTGTTAGTTATTTAATGGCAAAAACCTTGGCATCAAAATGATCTGGAATAGATCTTAAGACCTTTTGGACAATCATCTTTTCATTGAATGTTTTACCTAGTCCTCTGAGAGATTTGAATACCTCATCGACTCAGAGAAATTAATAAGAAATATCTTCTTCATCATTCATATTGAGAATTTCAAACTTGCCTTCTAAAGGTTTGAAGCTTTTCCTTTTTTACCTTGTCATCTCCTTCATAAATATTGATGAACTTGTCCCATATATCTTTAGCTATTTCAATACAAATAAATTTGGTGAAATATGAATTTGAAAAACCACTTGCTATAGAATTCAAAGTCTTCGCATTTGCAACATATGCTTTCTTCCCATCTCGATCTATTGGTAGAGGAGATGGGATCTTGTATCCATCTTTGATAGATTGCCAAACTTCAACTCCAAAAGACATTGAGTAGTACTTCATTCTGACCTTCCAAAAGGAAAATTTTGTTCCATCAAATTGGGGGACCTTAGCATCTTTACTAGCCATCATCATTCAAAAATTCTCTTTCCTGCTGATAAGCTGATCTTGAAGAAGCTAGTTTTGAATCCAATTGTTGGAAATACTGGGGGGGGGGGGGGGTGAATCAATATTTATTTCAATTGTTATATTATGCCAATTAATATTTTATCACAAATTAAACGAGGACACAAGAAGTAGAACAAGAAAGTAATTTTATTAATGAAGGTAGTGAGGACTTCAATCCTCTTATACAAAAATTTAGGCTCCAACCTGTACAACAAGAATTCTAACTTTTTCAAGGCTCCAAACTTGAATTAGGATTCCAATCCTCAACCACAAATCCAAGATCCAACCTGGTCTCAATGAGGACACCAATCCTCTTAGATTCCAACCTAAACACTTCCAATATACTTATGCAATATTTTTATAAAAAAAAGCTCCAAAATTTGCTCCAAAGTCTTCAAGAACCTACTTCAAAATGTTGTCTAAGGTCAACTTTAAAGATGCTTCAAAACTAGCTCAAGGATGCCTTCAAGACCGCACCAAATCCTTCAAAGAATTCTTCCAAAGTCTACTACACAAAGATGTATTCAAGTCTACTACAAAGGGTCGCCAAGTTCTTTCAAAAGAGCCTTCAAATATACTTCAACAATGGGTCAAAAAGGCTACTAAAAGGTATGCTACAACATGTCTTCAAATTTCCTCATAAAAGGTCATTCAAAGAGTCCTCAATAATTCTCCCAAGATGGTCTCAATTTAGCTATAAAAATGGTCTTAGAATTAGTTCCAAAAGGACTTCAAACTCAGTTCAAAACAATTCCAAACTCTGCAAAAAAGGACTTCTCCAAAAATAAGGTCAATTCTACTCTTCCATAAGACTAAAGTCCGCTTTAAAGGGTTGCCAAAGTCTATCCAAATGAGGCCAAGATACAAATCTTGAGATAGTCTAAAAAATATTGAGTTCTAGGCTTTAGTCCCAAGTCTTTTATAGGTCTAAAATCATAGAGATCATAGGTCCAAAATTACAAATATCATAGGTTCAAAATTACAGAGGTTGCAGGTCCGAAGTCATAGAGATAACAGGTCCGAAGTCACAGAGATCACAAGTCCAAAGTTAGGTCCACAGTCCGAGTTTTAGGTATCCATGCTGAGTTTCTTATGTTTGAGAGGCAGGGCTTTGAGGTATGATTAGCCAGTAAATGAAGGACAAAAATAAATTAATAATTGATAAAAACCCTTATAAAAAAACCTGTAACCTTTTTAACCAAGCAACCAAAAAAGTCCTGCTTTACTTTGTTGTTAGCTTCATGAGACATGAACCTTTTTCTTCTTCCACAGGTACAGATACTCCTTGTGCTTGCTTGATGGATATGGTTGCCGAATAGAGGATGAATGACTTTTATTTATATAAGTTTAATCACACTAAATTGTCATGACTATTGAGGAAGGGGGTCGACTTGTACTTATGTAGGTTGACTTGACATAGATAAAAAAATAGGTATTTCATTTCAAAGATGTTTTCCATTTCATCAATTCACTGAAACAATCAATAAACTATTGAATTCTCATTGGTATGACTTGAAATATGTTTAAAATTCTTTAGAGGTCTATGATTATCAATTCATCGTTCATGAACACACATGTTCTCATAATTAAACATGAAGAATTGTTGTCTATCTATCATACATTGGTAATCCTTTGAACAAAATGAGCTACCATATTCACAAGCCATTACTTTCAAATAAAGGATCATAAAAACACATTTTCTCATATCAATCATGGGCATAACATTGAATAACATAGTCAATACATTCATTAACATTCATAGACATACCAAGACTCATACCAATCATAAGAAAATCATTGAACATCATAATCCATGATTCAAATATATAAATGTAATAAAATTATCTGTGTTTCAAACTAGTTGACAACTAAAGGAAGGACTTGCAATCTCCACCCAACCACAGGTTAGATACATGCACGTTTCTTTTAGGTAACCACCCCCAAGTCAGATCCAATGTCTAAGGAATGCTTTCTCAATCAATTTACACCAAAGGCTTTGTTTAACAAATGCGAGAGTTTCCCCGGATGCGAGTGATGAGACGTGCGATGGAGAGGAGCCACATGGTAGACATGGGCTGCCTCGTGTCCAAGCTGAGCATTGATGATGCCCTTCGCTGCCATGGACAGTCGATACAAGGAGGGCGGCAGGCATTCAATGCGACTTATGACACCATGGATCGAAGGCAACTTGCAGATGTGGAGTACAGGAGCCAAGGGAACTGCTGGACTGTTTTTAAGGACGAAGAGCTGAGCCATGGAGAACAGTTTGCTGTCCGATGCATCGTCCCTCAGGTCTCTAATCCCGTTGGCAGCGTTAGTGAGTTCAATTCTGGTAGTAGTTTGGGTACTCTTCAGTGGAGGTTCTGGATTACGGGTCGCTGCGACATTTCCGCTCCTGCATTCATCTCAGCCCCTGCAGCCCCTGCAACCATGTATCGTAGAAGGGGTCCAGCCCGCGGAAGACCGGCTCGCCCTCCAGCCTCATGACCACGTGTTCAGTGTTGCCGCTGCCGGTGTCATAGGGGAATTCAAGCCACCCCCTTACAGGCAAGCCAGTACATGGACTCCAACGCTCCTAATGCCGAGCCGACCCCTGCACCCGCTTTTGGGTCCGCCATATTCTCCTTTGGCTGCACACAGGAACGACCCCGCATTAACGCGCATGTTTTAGTCCTTTTTCTTGAGGAAGCTCAGGACGAGGTTGGAGGAGCGAGCAGTGGGGAGAGAACTCCAGCGGGAAGCCTGGGCGCGGAAGAAAGGCAACCTGCGGAGGAACCTGGACAAGCCTCCAAAAGCCCGCCAGCTCAGGAAGCAGCGACCTCGAAGGCAGAAGTTGAGGAGGACTGGGAAACTTTGCGAGAGAGATATGGCTGGTGTGAAGTGGTGGAGGAAAAACCTCCTGAGTAGCCCGCTGCTGAACCGCTTCCTCTGCACACAGCGATGGTCTGGGTATGTTGGGGCCCTCCCTGGTTTTGATTATGTTCATGGCTTTGTTTTATGTTTTCTCTGGCCTAAGTCCAATTCAAAGTATGCAATGGGCAAGTCTGTTAAATCCCGGCGAGGGATTTTCTGTTTTGCTCTTGTGGGCAGTCTCAGTTAATTGTCATGCCCCTGCGTGGGCAGTTTCAGTCTATGGTCGAGCCCCTGCGTGGACAGTTTTAGTAAGTTTTCTAGCCCCTGCGTGGGTGGTTCTAGTATATTCGAATTTTGGCTGGTGCCTCAAAGACCCCTTTTTTGGGTATCGTTCCAAGGCCCCTGCGCGGGCAGTTTCAATCAATTTTCAGGCCCCTGTGTGGTCGGTTCGAATTCTGGTAGGAGTTTCAATGGCCTTTTTGGGTCTCGTCCTAATGCCCACAGTGCCACTGTTGGACTTGGGCACTCTGATTTCCTGAATGTAAATTTCACCCTGTACATAATATATTAGATAGTTTTACTGAGAAAAAAAAAACAAATGCGAGAGTTTGGGGTTCATTTTCTAGGTGGTTTATCAAATGCCCTCTAATAGCAAGCACCAAGGTGGTTTATTGATGCCTTTCATTGTACTGACGTAAAACAATTCCTTCACTAAGATTGCTTTCTTCAATTTTTTTGGAGTTGAAACTAGTATCATATCTGGATTAAAGTTCTATTGATAATAAAGATCAAGTTTCAAAAAAAAAAAATTGGCATTCATAGAAGCAGAAGTTCAAAATCTTGATAGAGAAAAAGGTGTCTTTTGTAAATGTCAAATGCTGTTAACC
Source organism: Pinus taeda (assembly GCA_000404065.3). Classification (NCBI taxonomy): domain Eukaryota; kingdom Viridiplantae; phylum Streptophyta; class Pinopsida; order Pinales; family Pinaceae; genus Pinus; species Pinus taeda. The sequence continues at coordinate 2,377 of APFE031432302.1, read as the reverse complement.
AAAGCAAACTTTATTTACGGAGAAAAATACTTAACAAAGTGAGAGGTAGACATTCCCTAAGATTATGTAGATAATAGGGATGATCTCTTCTCTTATTTTGCCTATCAACTATTTAAAAGTAAATCTAGTAACCTAACTAAACTACTCCTACTCCTATCCTAACTATATACAAAAATTTGACTAGGTGAAATGATATTCCCAATGGAGCCACCTTCTCATTTTTATTCCTATACGTATGTAGCTTTCCAATGTTAGTGTTAAGAATGGAACTTTTCTTGGACTGTTAATGTTGGATGAGGAATAAGAATGTATAACTTCAGTTGGAATCTTGTCCGAAATTTCTTTCTCGTGAAAACTTCTTTCCAACTGGATATCTATTGGATCATAAAAATAAGGATGAATTTCTGTTATAGCTTGATGATCTCGTAATAGAGGAAGTTCTGTACTTCCTTGACACAGTTTAGCTTTCCAAAATGGTAGCTCGTCTTTTAGATGTTCTTTGATAAGGTGCTTGACATACTAGAATAATCTATCAAAAGTCTGAAAATTTAAAACACAATTCGATTTTGTACAAAATGAGTGCAAGTGAGAACGAAAAAAATGATTATTTGTACAAATAAAGTTACAGCACAACTGGGATTGGCCTGTAATATTTTGCTGTTCACAAGAACTGGCCAGGTCTTGTGAATCAGAAGAAAAATTATGATTGTGAACAGGCATGGGGGTTTCTTCATGATATGAATCATAGATCGGGATATTGTCTTGGTCAGTAAAATCAGGTGAATGGTCTTTGGCTCTGAAATGAGGATTGAATGATATGTTTTCCGAATTAGAATATCTCTCATTGTTTGAGCTTTGATGGGTTACTTGAGATAAATCAATAACATCATCGTTGGCAAAGTAACCATCATAACTAATTTTACAAGTTTACCTAGATTCTTCCTTTTGGTCATATATTTCCAGACAAGAAGATTCAAGTGATCCTTGCTTGGAAACAATCAAAGGATGTTCTATAGCTATCTCTTTATCTTGAAAATCTAATGATGACTTTGTTGAATTATTCTCTGTGCTTTTTGAAATATCTTTAATGTTGAGAGGGGAAAAGTTATCATCATTAAAAACATCAGGATAAAGAGAGAAGTGTGATTCTGAAGCAACGCATTTTAAAATATCATCATGAAAAAATCTTCGTTCATTAGATTCAACATAGACATCGGGTTTTAGATCATACCTTTGTGTACTGATACTTTTTGAAAGAGAAATAGTTTGCTGTTCTAACCTTGGCATCTGCATTTGTGTATCAAAGTCATCTATTGATTCCAAGGCAGGCTTCCCTCCAACGTTCTCTCTTTTGTCTTCTTGTATTAGAGTATCGATAACTCCTAGGCTTTGGGGACTTTCTTCACTATGAGCAATTTGTATATTCAAATTGGAGTTCTCGTTCATATTAGAAAGAAATGAGACAAAACTCGAACTAATTTATGCTTGATTAGATATAGGAGGCAGGGAATGTTCAGCATAATCTAAAGATTCTTCATCTATGAGTTCACTTTCAAGATCGTACTTTAGACAATCAAGATGAAATCGCATATTAAAATCCCTAATAGATTCATCTTGTTTCTGTAGATAATCAATTTCATCATATACCTGATCATAGTCATAACAATCAAATTCAAAAATGAAAATCTTGACGAATTGGTCCTAGCTGTGAATCGATGCAACTGGGAGGTTTCTGCACCATTTTCTAGCTTCCGCCGTGAATGTAAGAGTAAAAATTATGCATAAAACGCCTTCATCAATTCTTTGAATATCATAACTTGAAACTCTTTGAATAAACTGAAGAGTATGATTAAAAGCAGAAGAGTTATTCTTACCAATGAATTTTACCTGAGACAAGAGTCTTACCACTTCAGGTGGAGTGTTGAAAGAGGTAGGAACATGGATGCAACTCCAAATGGGAAGTTTGTGAGCAGCCATCCAGATTCAAATGTTACAATTGAAAATCATTCCAACAAACACTATGTTTAGGCCCTCCTTCTAGCGCCAAATATGTTGAAGCCCCGAAAATCGGGTCGACAACAAGGGGAATACCCACCCGGTCCAGACCTTGGTTGGCAGCTCCTTATCCGTTTGGTATAGCGGGTCTGACTGGGGATAATGGGACCAGTTTCCCAATCTAAGGGTGTGTGTGTGTGTAGAGTTGAATGATGCTGATCTAAGAGTACTTAAAGCTAATTTAATTCAGATTCTTAAACTAACTCTATGCTATTGTAATCTAATGAGAAACAACACATCTAATCTATGCTAACCCGGGGTGTATTTCTTCTATTATGCGATCTAAAGAGATTTCAAACAATAACTGGTAATAAAGATCATT
>APFE031432287.1:0-33634 GCA_000404065.3 Pinus taeda | reverse complement strand
AACAAACTCAATCTAGAAAGGTAGGATTAAATCCTAACTTTCATGATTTTAAGTAATTTAATAGTTTGGACTTAGAATTGTTTTTAATGTAAGAATGAGCATAACATGGAACGTCCCAAAGTCTGATTATAATTTAATATTCATGCAACTACAAGAATGGAATTTCCAGCCAAAGGAAATGTGTCCAATCTCAGCCACAACCTCTCTAAAAATGCAACATGCAATAAGCAGTAATTAATCAACCTTCCATATAACTCAGACATGCCCAAGAAATATGGTGAAAGTCACCCCCAATAACAGTAGTATAGCTTGGACTTTGTTTGATTTAGAAATATATGGGTACACCCTCCTAAATTGCTTCCAATTCGTCTTTTCCTTCACAAATTCGACCCATAGTTTATTCAATCAAAAAAATCACTACATCTAGGGTTTGCACCTCTTCTCCTGTCTTTCATTCCTTGGACCTGCAAGTATTTATTCTAAGCCAAATGGCTTCCCTTCTGGTGCCATTCTCACTAAAGAAGATTTATTATAGACTTTAGTAGGTGATAGATAATATATATGGTGTGTGTGTGAGAGAGAGAGAGAGAGAGAGAGGTTGAGGTAGTAGACTTATACTATTTTTATAATTTATCTTCAATAATATACAATATCCAAAAAAATACCAACTTTGTCATTTTTATTCAAATAATAATAATATTTAAATAGGAAATATAATTTATACAATTTATTAATTACATAAAAAATAATTTTGTAATTTAATTATAATATTCTTAAAAAGTGCAACATTTAATTCACGCACTTTAATATTTACTCTATAATTTATTTGTAAAGTATTTAGATAATGTATGTCATTCTTCTATTTTCAACTTTGAATAATTTTAAAATAGAATTGCTTATACCATTTATTTAATATAATTAATTTAAATAAAAAGGTTAAAGAATAAATAATAACTTTTCCGATATATTTAATTTTTTATTTAAAAATTAATTTAATAAATATTTTTACATATGATATTTTAATGTATAAATTAAATTGTATTTTTAATTTATTAATAATTAAATTATATATATATTATATTAATAAATTATAATTTTATATATTATATATATATATATATAATTATTAACTTCCAATAAATATGTTAAAAAGTAGAATTCAGATAATATAAAATAAAATAAATGTTATGATATCAAAAAAAGACTTAGAAACCACTGGGTTTCTTCTATGACCAAGTGACATGTTACCTTCAACCACAGTGAGGAAGATACCAAAGTTGAATAAGAAAAGAAGAATATTATTTGTCTTTGGAAGAAATTGATACGTATTGCAGAATCTTTGTAGGTTTACACTTGTGAATGGTGTTAATCCGGTGCCCTGGCTGCTAACGGGCATAAGAATGATTGTACCAGATACAAATGATATACCTTCTTGCTTGGAGACAATGGAGCTTGTGGAAATGCAGAGCAAAAATCATTCTAGAAAGCCTTAGTATGGATGTGTTGGACTGTATTATGAAGCAAGGGATTTAGTCTCAGCCAATTCAGATATAAAAGTAGCAAATTTAAAAGCCTCGCAATGTCACCAAGTTGTAAGCTACGTGAAAGATTTCAATTGTCATATCAGCACAGGAAGATTTCAAATTAGTGACATCGAAATAGGGTCATAAATACATATGATTCCCTTCTTACCCCTTTCACCCGATTCTACAAAACTAAATGCATCCTTTAATTTTGCAAGAATATACTTCGGAATCAGCCTCTCCAGCTTCCGTGTTAAAAACTCTTTCATAGCTTCAAAATGTATCTTCTACATTTCCACATAAATATCGAATGAACGATGCTCAAAATCATTGTGAAAGTCTTTATATGCCTCCTTGTACTCTTTACTTTATGATAAAACGTCTAATTGCTTCATTAACTATGGTCTTCCCATAGCCCTGTTTAAATGCTGATAAGACCACTCTTATAAATTCAAAATTAGGCAACATTGTTGAAGAAGTGAGATTCACTAAACGCACAGCTTATAATCACCCATCGCAGTTTTCGAAAATAGCTCTGCTTAGACTTTGAATACAGTTGCAGAGAGTAGTAACCACCACATTTTAGAGACTCGGACCAAAATCCAACCGTTCGTGAACGGTTGCATAACTACTGGCAACAGGGTAATGGCAATGAAGTTGGTTGACAATTATGTTGTGGGATACAACTGCCAAAGACATTTTAATCTTCTAACATTCAATCCAACGTTGTAGACCAGTGCAGAGTGGAAATTTGGGGAGTTGTTATAAAAAAAAAAACACCTTACCATCTAATAAATTAAAAAATATATATATATATATTAATACTTTTTGGTGAATAATTTTTTAATTTTGTACATTTACATTGGAATGCGCTCCACTGCTAGCAATTTCTTTGCTGAAAAAAACTGCTGCTAATTACAATCCTAATTTGGGTTAAATTTCTCAGATCCTAATTTGGGTTAAGCTCACCAAACTGTGACTATCTTACTGGAGTGCTACTTGTTAAGGGAAATCAAAAGTAGAGTTGGTAGTTGGCTCTGAGTTTACATGCAACAAAATATGCGTGGATGTTGATCTAGAAAAGATCTAGAAAAGGGGTAATCAAAAGTTGAGTTGGTAGCTGACTCGCAGTTTACATGCACCAAAATATGCGTGGATGTTGATTTAGAAAATATCTAGAAAAGGGGCTTCCTTCTATGATTAATATCGCAACAGGGGAGTGGATACTTCGCCAAACCCTAGATTACGAGCAAATATAGTTCAAATGTTTTTTATGTCATGAATACCATCACTTTGCTAAATGTTGTTTATGTCGTGAATATGACCACTTTTCTAGAGAATGTTCCAAGACTCCCAGAAGAAAAGGGCCAAAAACTACAACAAATCAAGGATAACAATGGCATATACAAAGAAAAGAAGGAAATAAATTGACATCGACACCATGTGCAAACACCCAAAACAAAAACGGGGCCTCCACATCTGTAAACCACTTTGAGGTTATTCAGAATCATGAAGAATTTGGTCAAGAGGATCCAAAGCTTAACCCAAAATGGGGAGTAAAGAAATGAAGAATATTAATAAAAGGAAATATTAAAGGGATATGCTCCAATTGCAAGCTTCAAGTGAGATACATAATCTGGATAGGATTTAAGAAAATAGGTATACAGTTAAAGAAGGTTAAGAAAGGCTAATTGGCAATCTCCCACAACCCCTTAATTTGGATAACATGTGGGGTAAAATTTGGAATAAATATGGTTTTCCCAAAGTTAACCTGGGAACCAGTGCATGGAAAAATTTCACCCGCAGAAAATCTATAAAAAAAAAGTACTATTCATTGTACTCTTTACTTGCTGATAAAACGCCTAATTGCTTCATTAACTACAGCCTTCCCATATCCCTGTTTAAATGCCGATAAGACTACTCTTATAAATCCAACATTGGGCACAATTGTTGAAGAAGTCAAATTCACTAAACGCACACAGCTTATAATCACCCATCGTAGTTTTCAAAAACAGCTCTGCTTAGACTTTGAATACAATTGTAGAGAGCAGCAACCGCCACATTTGAGAGACTCAAACCAAAATCCAACCGTTCCTGAACGGTCGCATAACGAGTGGCAACAGGGTAATGGAAATGAAGTTGGTTGACAATTATGTTGTGGGATCCAACTACCAAAGACATTTTAATATTCTAACATTCAATCCAATGTTGTAAACCAGTGCAGAGTGGAAAATGGGGGAGTTGTTATAAAAAGAAAATACTTTACCTTCTAATAAAAACAAAATATTTATTAATATTTTATTGGTGAATAAGTTTTGAATTCTTTTACATTTACACTGGAACGCGCTCCACTGCTAGTGATTTCTATGCTGAAAAACTGGTGCTGATTACGATCCTAATTTGGGTTAAACTCACCAGACTATTTCCATCATACTGGAGCGATGATTGCTAAGGGAAATCAAAAGTAAATTTGGTAGATGGCTCCCAGTTTACATGCACCAAAACATGCATGGATGTTCATCTAGAAAATATCTAGAAAAGGGGCAATCAAAAGTGGAGTTTGTCTCTCACTCACAGTTTACATACACCAAAAATGGGTGGATGTCGATTTAGGAAACATCTAGAAAAGGGGCTTCCTTATGTGATTAATCTCACAACAGGGGAGTGGGTACATCGTCAAACCCTAGATTACGATCAAATATCATTCAAATGTTGTTTATGTCATGAATACCATCACTTTGCTAAATGTTGTTTATGTCACGAATATGACCACTTTGCTAGATAATGTTCCAAGAAAAGGGCCAAAAACTACAATAGATTAAGGGTAACAATGGGAGATGCAAAGAAAAGAAGGAAATAAATTAACATCGACACCAGATGCAAACACCTAAAACAAAAACGGGGCCTCTACATCCATAAACCACTTTGAGGTTATTCAAAATCATGAAGAAGTTGGTAAAGAGGATCTAAAGCCTAACCTGAAATGGGGAGTAAGGAAATGAAGAATAGAAAGAAAAGGAAATATTAAAGGGATATGCTCCAATTGCAAGCTTCAAGTTAGATCACATAATCTGGACAAGATTTAAGAAAATAGGCATTCCATTAAAAATAAGGTTAAGAAAGGCTAATTGGCAATCTCCCACAACCCCTTAATTTGGATAACATGTGGGGTAAAATCTGGAATAAAGGTGGTTTTCCCAAAGTTAACCTTTTCTGCTGGGAACTAATGCATGGAAAAATTTCACCTGTAGAAAATCTATAAAAAAAAAAAGAACTATTCATGGGCCTTCCCAATGCATATTATTTGAAAATCCAAAGAAAATATCTATCGTGTTTTTAAACTATGTTCATTCTCCACTAAAGTATGGAAATTTCCAATCCCAAACGTGAGTGATGTTACCCATATCACCTAGAACAGTGTACACATTAGGATAATCTAGGACAAGCAGAACAAAAGTAGCTACATCGTTTGCCATTTGAAAATCTCAGTGATTATTTAAGGAGGGAGAGGCAATCAAAACTTCAGGCAAAGAACCATTATGCTCATGCTAGAGTCAATGAAGAAGAAAACAAATTGACTTAATGCAAATTATAAAAAAAAAGGTTTTGAATTTTATTACAACCTAACAAATTGACTTAATGGAAATTAAAAAAAGAGAAGTTTTCAATTTTATTACAACCTTAAGTTTACATCACATGATCATATAAATTAAATGTTCGGTAAATATAGGTATACATAAATGTTTTTATTAATATTAATATTATTATATAATAATATTTAAAGTAGTATTCAAATTAATAATACATAATAATGGCGACTCAAATGGTGAGTATGCTTTAATCCTATACAACAATTACTTGCATTGGGATGTGAGCAATGGCGATCAGCGACAGCTAGGGTTTTCAACAGTCTGGGCAACCTGCGGCGGCAGAGCTCCTGCACTGCGCACCCAGACCTGACACGGGCAGCGGGCTCTCCAGGCTGCAGACGAATCGGGCGGTCTTAATGGAACCCCCGCAGGGGGAAGGGGCAGCACCTCCGCCCTTCATTGGAGGCCAACAAGGACCAGAGGGTAATCCCAGCACCGACTCAACGAATCAAGTCCAACCCATAGGGGAACAGCAGAATACGGCGGATCCACCAGCCTCTAATGATCAACCAAAGGTTAGTTCCTCTACCTGTAAACCGGTTGCCATTCATCGGCCAGAAGTAGAACTACCCAGTGATAGAATCAATGGAAGAATCCAATATATGAGAGACCACGCCCTTATTGGCAAATTTTTGGGCTTCTGGCCTAATGAAATTGCTCTAAGAGGATGGATCAACCATAAATGGAAACCAAAGGGTGAGATAACCCTCCTTCTAGGTCCAAAAGGATTTTTCACAGCCATTTTCAACTGCCTGGAAGACAGAAACAGAGTTTTCGATGGGGGGCCATATTTCTTCAACTCGGCTGGACTCTACCTCAGAGAATGGGTCGCCCGATTCAATCCTGACAAGGAATACCTAAGCTATGCTCCAATATGGATCAGACTATATTCGTTGCCATGGGAATATTGGAGTGAAGACTCTTTAAAATCCATTGGATCAGTGATAGGAGATTTTGTCAAAGTGGCAGAAGAAACCAAAACAGTGAGATACACGACATATGCCTCATATGCCAGGATATGTGTCTATATGGATTTAAAACAGCCTTTACCAGACACGATAAGACTCTTCCATGAAGATCATGACTGGATCCAAGCGATTGACTATGAGCAGGTGCCCTTTCGCTGCAGGAATGTCATGTTATTGGGCATCTCTTTCAAGATTGTCCCCTGAACAAGAATGTAGACACCCAAATGAACCAAGAACCACAACAGCAGGAGGGCTTCATAAAAGTGAAAAACAGAAGGCGTGGAGGCAGGAAAATGAATGCACAGCCGAAGTCAGCACCAGCAGAGAACTCCATTCCCTCTACCAGCAACAGCTTCGAAGTGCTCGCAAAAACGACAACACAAGAGGAACCAAGCAAGGAACAGTCAGCTTCTCAAACGTCCATGCAGGCGAAATCAATCTCAACCCAACAAAATGAAAAAACTCAGCTGGCTTCCGAAGCCTGGAACAATCCTGCAATGGACATTGATAATCCTTCACAGAGCAAGAATAAAGGGAAGGAAGCCGAAGAAAATCAGCACGACATACAGTTCATGGACGACGACAGTGAACCTATAGACATAGGGGAATTCGATCTGCAGGGTCTGGAACAAGCCTGCAAATCAGGCAACTTTGATAAGATTCATGACACCCAAGTTGAAAACTTAGTGGAAATATTAAACAAAGCCCAAAAGAAATACTCCCTCGGAGTACAAACAGGCAGTAAGTGGGATGGCAAATTTGCCTCCAAAAATAGCAAGAAAAGAGGAAGGAAAACAACACTGGAAAGAACAATCAAGCTTGGCGAAATCCCGGTGGACTCTGGCAGATATGCTAAACTCACCAAATATTTCAACACCAACTTCAAATCTTCTCAATGAAGTTAATATCTTGGAATATAAGAGGGCTCAATGGCCCCAAGAAAGGGAAACTCCTAAAAAATCTGATCATGGAAGAAAAACCATCAATTTTATTTCTACAAGAAACCAAATGTACGTTGAATTTTCTGGAAAAAGCGGTGGCTAAAGCATGGCCAGGAGGTCAAGTAATAGCAGTAGACGCGCAAGGGGCTTCAGGTGGACTTGCCATCTTATGGGATGCAAGAAAGATACAGCTAGATAACATCCATGCTAACAAAAACTTCATTCAAGCTGTTTTTCATCTTCTGGGCACTAACATTTATGGCCACCTCACGAATGTTTATTTCCCACAAGAAACGCAGCAGAAGGCAGCAATCCTAAAATCACTAGAGCAGCTAAACACAAATAGGATGCACCCGCTTTGGGTGACAGGAGGAGACTTTAATATGACAGCTACATCAGAAGAAAAGCTCGGCGGCCGTTGCAGAACCAACAAGGATGGCACGCTATTAAAGGATTTCATACAAAATAACTGGCTCATAGATCTTCCTACAGACAATGGCCTCTACACATGGACGAACAAAAGAGTAGCACCCATGCAGATTGCCTCCCGCCTGGATAGGTTCCTAATCTCTGATAACGCCGTCCATGTAGGAGGAGAATTCAAGGCCCACATCATTCCATTTTCAGGTTCAGACCATTGGCCCATTGAGATGCTTTGGAGTAGGCCAGGCAACAATATTAAAAAACCTTTTAGATTTGAAGCTTTTTGGCTAACTCACCCCGAATTCAAGGACTTCATCACTACTACTTGGCAAAACTGTAATCCATCTGAGCACTCCAAAATGGCAAGATTTCAAAAAAAACTACAATTGCTCAAAGGAGAAATCAAGAGATGGAATAAAAATACCTTTGGCAACATTTTCAGGGAAAAGGATAAGATCCTCAAAGATCTAAAAAATATTCAGCAGCGATTAATCCTTGAAGGGCGCTCAGAGGAGCTAGCACAAAAGGAACAAGAAATGGAAGCAAAACTCCTGGAACGAGAAAGACAAGAGGAATTATTATGGAGACAGAAATCCCGAATCCAATGGCTGAAGGAGGGAGAGAAGAACACCAAGTTCTTCCACAGAACCACAGTGCAGAGAAGGATGCATAATCAAATCTCCCAGATAACTAATGCTCAGGGAGATAAGCTGGAAACCCAGGAAGATATAGAAAAGGAATTCCTTCAATATTTTAAAGCAATGAGTCAGGAGCCCGCCATCAACAGAGCAGAAGCCATAGACGACATCACTAGGCACATTCCGCGGCTGATAACAAAGGAGCAGAACTCCCTGCTTCTCAAGCCCATAAGTCTCCAGGAGGTTGAAATAGCTGCAAAATCTTTAAAGATCGGCAAAGCACCGGGTCCTGATGGATTCTCATCAAATTTTTTCCATCACTTTTGGGAATTAATTAAATGGGAAGTGTGGCAAGTTGTGGAAGAATCTCGCAGCCTGCGCTAGATGTATCCAGGCCTAAATGCCACTTTTATAGCTTTAATCCCTAAAGCGGAGGACTCCAACTCCCCTGAGAAATTCAGGCCTATCGCCCTGTGCAACATCATCTACAAGATTGTCTCAAAGGTTGTGGCGTTAAGACTAAAACCACTCCTCCCAGGCATTATCTCTCCTGAACAGTCTGGATACGTCGAAGGAAGGCAAATCACTGACGGAATAATTCTCTCACATGAAATTATTCACTCTCTCAAGCACTCAAAAAAACCAGGTATGCTTCTAAAAATCGATCTTTCAAAAGCTTTTGATAGTATAAGCTGGGATTACATAAAAAAAACTCTAAGTGCGTTTGGTTTTGCCAACGCTTGGATTAGATGGATCATGAGTCTGATCTCGTCTTCTTTCTTCTCCATCTTGATTAATGGAATCCCCACCTCAACCTTCCGTTCCTCAAGGGGACTGCAACAAGGTGATCCTCTGTCTCCGTTTTTGTTTATCATCATGGCGGAAGGCTTGGGAAGAAGCCTTACCTCCGCTGTCCAAACCCGTGTGCTCAAAGGTATCAATCTTCACAATGCTCCCACCGTCTCCCACCAGCAATTTGTAGACGACAACATGATCTTTGGCCACTCCTCAATCCAAGAAGCCCGTTCTCTAAACTCGCTTCTTACTAACTTCTCTGTTGCCTCCGGAGCTTGTATTAACAGAATCAAATCCTAGATTTTCTTTTTCAATACTCATCCGTCTATTCAGCGAGCCATAGCCCGTATCCTGGGCTTCTCCATAGCTTCCCTGCCCTCCAAGTACCTAGGAGCACCCCTCCTCGACTCGGCCCAGAAACACTCCTCTTGGACCTCTCTTCTGGAAAGACTGGAAGCAAGACTTTCGCTTTGGACTCACCGCTCCTTAAACATGGCCGACCGCCTAGTGCTTATTAAGGCAGTCTTACAATCCATGCCCTTATACCTATTCTCTATTCTAGAAGCACCAAAGTGGGTCTTAAAAGATATAAAAAATTTGCAACGAAACTTCCTCTGGGGCAGCACAGGTCTCAACAGAAAATGGGCATTAGTAAAATGGGAGAAAGCATGCCTCCCTAAGAAAGCGGGAGGAATTGGTCTTCGGGATCCTGAACACAGCAATAGGATCATGGGCGCAAAAATATGGTGGAGATGGCTATCATATCCAGGGACACTATGGGCCCGATTCTGGACAGCAAAATACGCCAACAATCTTCCTCTGGAGGAATGTATCAGAATGACAGAAACAAGCAAAGGCTCAACGATATGGAATTCAATGATACTGCACAGGGACCTTATCCAAAAACATAGTTTTTGGGAGGTAAAGGACGGAGGCACAGCACGTTTCTGGACAGATTCTTGGCAACAACTTCCAAGTTTAGCTCACACAATCCAAGATATTCCAGAGCATAATATTCACTCACAGGAAACGGTTAATCAATTCTGGAAGGATAATCCTGAGTCTGATCACCGAACCTGGCGAGAGGCTCAAGAGATCATTCTAAACAGCTCGGCAGCAGTTCAAAGGTCTCTGGCTAACGAGCTACAAAAAAGAAGGATTCTCAAAGAAAACGATCAGGATAAACTAAGGTGGGGATACGAAGAGAAAGGTACATACACAACCAAAGAAGCTTATCTTATCACCCTCAAAGATCAGCTGACCAAGGACAAATTATGGGAGAAAATCTGGAATCCCCCGATCTGGCCAAAAATCTCCACTTTCCTTTGGCTCCTATCTCACAATAGATTTCTCACTTGGGACAATCTCAGAAAAAGAAAATTTGAAGGACCCTCAATATGTCTAAATTGTAAAAAGGAGGAGGAAACTGCTGAGCATTTAATGCAACTATGTCCATTCAGCAGGAAGATATGGGAGAAAGTCACCTTTAGATGCCAAAAGAAAGGCCGCAAGTTGGGAGATTTAAACAATACTCTTTGCAAATGGCCCCAGCAACCCTATCAAAGTAACATCCTCAACTCGCTCTGGCAAATTCTCCCTGGAATAGTAATGTGGAACCTATGGAAGGAGCGCAATCGTAGAATCTTCAAAAATCAGTCAATGGATGAGCAACAAGTATGGAAGATAATAAACCAGAACGTACAGGAAACACTCTCCATTAAATGCTGGACCCAGGAGGACTTCCCATCCAATGACAAGGAGCAAGCAATATGGCATAATTGGCAAATCAATCTACAATCTTCCAACTCTCCTACGAGCAACTCCAGCAAAAAGCAGGATACCCCTTCGATCTGGTCCCCTCCACCCATCAACACTTACATGCTAAACTTTGATGGGGCTTCCAAAGGAAACCCTGGACTCACAGGATATGGCGGAGCGGTCAGAAACCATCAAGGCCAAGTACTAAAAGTTTTCTTTGGCTCCATTGGTTGGAACACAAATAATGTGGCTGAATTGGAAGGTCTCCGGAGAGGCCTTTTCATGGCTCAGCGAGAAGGACTTTTGCCTCTAATTGTAGAAGGCGATTCACAACTTTTAATCAACATGGCTATCAAGATACAACAAGGAACAGAGGCTCAGAAGGTCAGTAGGAGCTGGAGAATGGTTACTAGGTTGGAGCTTCTGCAATCCTGGCTAAAGGACAACAAAGCAATAACCTTCAACCACATCAGGCATGAAGGGAATAAACTTGCAGACTTCATGGCAAATGTAGGAGTGGATAGAGGGAAAGACCATTTCGAAGGTTTACTTCAGGGTAACATCTCAGAGACAGAATGGTTTACCTATCAGGAAATACTAAAGAATGACTCTAAAAGAAGGGCTCAAGATCACCCGGATGCGGGTGTTAATAACGTTATTAATGTCTAAGCGCTCTCCACGCGCCGGGCACATGAAGCCAAGCTCCAGACAGGTGGAAGCCATGTGCTGGAAGCTGGCCTCCGTCCCATTCAAGTTAAATGGCCTTAATGGCCCTTCAATGCAGCAGAACTCCCGAAAAATTGCCTGCAGATTTCATAAGATGGCGCCTTCAACCCTTTCGCCTGGTTTTAAGCTTGGCTCCGGTCTGTCTCGGCTCACTGTTGATGCCCGAGTGAAGAAGGGAGGCCCTGTGGAATTCATCCATTGTGCAATTCTGGTGCTTTGTCCCCTGTCTTCTCTGGCGAACTCGACGCTAGACATTGGGTTGTTCTGCAGTCCGGACAACCACGGTGACGACATTCTTGTTGGACGCAGGAGGCCTCAGGCAACAAGGCCTCGCACTAAGCTAGCGATTGGATATCCCAGGCTTATTATGGCTCCTCGAACTGGTCATCTGGGGCCACGCAGGGGGCGCAATTATGGTCAGCGAGCCGGCATTAGAGGAAGGGGCCATGCAAGCCCGAAGCGCCTCTCTCCTCTGGCTGTAGCAGAACCTCCCTCCTCTGATTCGGATTATTTGGGCTCGGACATCAGTAACTCTGTTCAGACGGCGACCCTCCATTATCGTCGCCGGAGAGACAAGCCCGTGGTCAAAGCAATGATCACTGTTATATTCTCTGAGGAGAATGAGGAGGAGGATAATCGGAAGGACGACACAGCGGAACAGGTGCCTCCCTCCTTGGATGACCCGGACAGCTCTTACAGCCCGGAGTTCCAAAGCAAGGCAGATGACGAAAGCACCCAAGGTTTTTCAGCGGAGCAGGCGGAGGCTCTTAAGGAAATCGGAAGCCTTAAAGGCAAAGAGCCCATGGAGGTGGCTGAAAATCCAATGGACGCTCTCATGGAGACTCAGAGCAGCAAGCCTGCCTCCCCTCAGAGCAAGGTCAGGGAGGAAGAATCTGAGGATTCCTTTGACTACACCCTGTATCTCAAATTGCCCCCTGGAATTGATAGGCTGGAAGATATTCCAGTGGGGATGGAGGTGACTTGGGAGAGGGACCCGGTTCGTGCAGCAGAAGATAGGAAGAAGCGAGCTCAGGAAAGAGAAGCGGAGGAGAAGCAGAAGCAAAACAAGTGAATCGGTTGCGTCAGGGGTAAGTCAATGGTTTCAAAGGCGCGACATCTTCTTTTTTGTTTTTGCTTCATGGGGAGGCGACCAGCAATGGATGCATTCAAGCATGGCACCCCTGTTCTTCTTGCGGGTTATGTTTCGGCTATGGGTACTGTTCACCTGTCTTTCCTCTTACCTTGCTTATATAATGAACTCTATAGCAGTTAATTCCCCTTCGGTTGAAGGTTTTGTAACCTCTGGCTCGCATAAGCAGAGGATCCAGGTTGACAAGAAAATTTTTGACAGAGAGTTGATCATGCACTCTCAGAGGTACTTACCTCTTGTAAATACTTTTTTTGTACTTTTAATATAATTAGTTCAGTCTTTGCTCAGCAAAAAAAAAAATAATAATACATAATAATAATAATTTAAGCGAATAAAATTAGAAAATATAAATTAATTTCTTGTTAAATGAGTTATGTGTCAGGAAAAAAAAAAAGTTCCAAAAAATTGAATGATTTATAAGTAATTTTCAAAACAAGTAAGAAATAGTAAATTAATCAAATAAAATAAATCGTTTCCTAAAATTTGTGAATAACAACTTAAATTAACATTTTGATATTTATTGTCTCAAGTTATTATAAATAACAACATTATTGAAAATTTTGATATTTATCTAAATTTAGTTTATAGATGAAATGAAACTAATAAACATAAATAATTTTATAAGATAAAACAATCATAATTATATAATAATATAATTTGCATTGTTCATGAGAGTGGGACCATTACTGAAATCCTTAGAGTCCAGGGGAGACCAGAGAGCCAGTATATGAGAGTGAGAGGATGGAAATTGCTAGACCAAAGGAGGATGGCTACACTGACCCTCCAATTTCGAGAAGTCCAATGCATACTGAGATATAGTGAAACTAAAGAGTGTGTGGATGCAATCCGGAGTGCAGGCATGGCGACCATAAACAAGTGAGAGAGAAACACTAAGCATACCTAACATCAATAATAAATCTTCAAAACTGGTCATCGGGTCCGTAGGCAGGCACAAATAAGGACGCATACGAGCCATGACGCCATCTTCGGCCATCTCCATCAAAGTAAGCCTCTTTGTGCAATAATAAGGCGACATGATGAACCAATGAGGGACGATGTACAATAACAGGAGCCTAAATATGAGCATGTCGGCCTGTATGAGGGTTGAATCTGTGGACCAAGTGGCCACCTGATCCACCTGTGGTTAGCATGACAAGCACAATTGTTTGGAGCCAACACCCATTGTGGGGATTCTTAATATTAACGTTAATGTTATTAATATCATTGTTATTCATAATAACATTAGTATATTATAATAATGCCCCTAGTTCATGGAATTCTTCTATTTAAAGCTCTGAAACCTGCCCCTTCTAGTTTGTTGGGGTATTTGGTTAGGAAGGAACCAAAATATATTTCAAGATAAGGTATCGAACTCGAATCTTACATGTTCCCACATAGCGGCACTTTATAACTTGATCCCTGAGGATGAACTGAAACAGAATCACTGGAACATTAATGCAAAAATCATCGACAAAGATTTCTCTTTGGTGTATTTTGATGGATTTGCTCAACAAAATGGTTGTGGTAGAGGAGCAGTTTTGTATTTAAATGAAGATCATTATTACAAGATGAAGTTGGGTTTAGGGAGAGGCACAAATAACTATGCATAACTTAATAGCCTTAGACTTCTTATTTTTTCCCTTGAGAAAGGATGTCAGCAAGAGCAGATATTTGGTGACTCTAAACTAGTCATAAATTGGTTCAATGCACACACTCAGAAATGTGCTGGAAGAAACTATTACAATAAAATCACATTTTGACTATGTAATTTGTCACTATATCTGCAAGGAAAGGAACAAGATTTCTAACAGTCTATCTAAAGAAGTAGCGCAGCAAAATTTTGGTATACTTGGATGACACAGGAACATATAGGACACGAGTTCTACCAGTATTTTCACAGGCCATTCATTGATCTTTAGCCAAAGGGGGCAGCGGCAACTTTATCCTACACAACACATAGATGGACCTCTTTTTGCAAACCTTGCTTTATGGAATGTATATATTTTATATGTTTTTTATTTCGAGTTACGGTTATCTATCAATTGTTATTTGAACTCTATAAAATATTGTGGCAGTTATGACCACCAATTTTGAGATATGCTCCTTTTGCAGCATCTACAGCATGTAATTTTCAATATTTTATATAATGAAAATTAAGATTTTTCTTTGAGAAAAAAAATATTATTCTTATTTTTATATTATTAATATTAATGTAATTAATAATATTGATCATTATTTTTATTATATTCTTTCTGTTGATATTAATATGACTACTTAAATAATATTAATGTTAATAGTATTAAAATTATTAATAATATATTAATTTTATTTTAATATTATTAGTAATATTTTTATTAATATTAATAATTCGATTATATTATTATTAAAAATATTTAACATTATTAATGTTATAATTTAATATTAAATATATTTATTAACCTTGTAACCTAATATTAAAACAATAATTTAATAAAAAGCAATGTGACATGTTTATTGGAATTTCATATTATAATAATAATAATAATACGATGATCATCATGTATGTCCGTCCTTAAAGAAGATGATCATAATGATAATAATAAAAATGTAATCCCACCAAGCTTACAAAAATAAAAACTTAATTTGACATAGAATAAATAGTAAGAATCACAATAATTTCACATTATAATAATAAAAATAATACAATGATCATCATGTATGTAGGTACTTAGAGAAGAATAGCATAATGATGATAATAAAAATGTAGTCCCACCAAGCTTACAAAAATAAAAACTTAATCTGACATAGAATAAATAGTAAGAATGATCATAATTTCACATTATAATAATAATAATAATAATATGATGACCATCATGTAGGGCAGTCCTTAAATAAGATTATCATAACTATAATAATAAAAATGTAGTCCCACCAAGGTCAAAAAAATAAAAACTTAATTTGACATAGAATAAATAGTAAAAATGGTCATAATTTCACATTATTATAATAATAATTCTGTGATCATCATGTATGTCGATCTTTAATAAGATTATCATAACGATAATAATAAAAATGTAGTCCCACCAAACTTACGAAAATAAAACTTAATTTGACATAAAATAAATACTAAGAATGATCCTAACATATGTCGGTGGTTGAAAAAACATACATATATATAATCCATTTTGTTTTATATTTCTCTCCACTGCACATTAATATCTCGCGTTAATTTGTATTTCTACCCTTTGACTTCGGACACAGGATCTGAGTTGGTTTACGTGGAACGATCAATGGAAAACGATATGGTCAACACAGTGGCACTGGAAACGTCTGACGGAGAAATTTTTCGGGTGCGCAGAGAAATTGCAATGGAGTCGAAGGTGATAAGGAATATGGCAGAATTCATCGATATATCTCATGCAATTGTGCCTGTTTATGTATCCACTCCAATATTGGAAAAGGTGATCCAATACTATGACTATCACTTACGCAACTCAACTCAAACCTCACGTGAAATTAAAGAGTGGGATGAGAATTTTATCAGCGTGGACATATCAACAATGCGGGATATAATAAAGGTAATGTTATCATAAAAATAATATGGAGTATTATCTTTTTAAAAGTCAATAAGTAATGTAATTGAATGCTGGTTGATATGATTTATATTATGTTATTGCAGGCAGCAGATTTTCTTGCTATGCAGAGTCTTTTGGATTTGTCAAGTGAGAAATTGGAAAGAGAAATCCCTGCAAGGCCAGACATTGAGAATGATGAAGGTTTTATATAAAAATAATTAAATCAAAGAAAATCTAGTTTGATATTTTTTTAGAGTAGTTTTTAGGTCTGATATCTTGGAGTTTTTGGTAGATTTTTATAGGAATTTTATTTTATGGCCAAATCTTGATTTGTGTTGTTTAAACTAGTTTTTTTACTGCATATATGGATTCAACACACTCAAAAAATTTTAAGGCACTTATATTGGAAAGAGCCCAATTGTCAAACTTGTAATTTTAATGAAGCTGAAAACTTTCCAAAAAATCGCACTTAAAAAAACACATATACATATATATATATATATATATATAATCCATTTTGTTTTATATTTCTCTCAACTGCACATTAATATCTAAGTTCAGCTCGCGTTAATTTGTATTTCTACCCTTTGGCTTCGGACACAGGATCTGAGTTGGTTTACGTGGAACGATCAATGGAAAACGATATGGTCAACACAGTGGCACTGGAAACGTCTGACGGAGAAATTTTTCGGGTGGGCAGAGAAATTGCAATGGAGTCGAAGGTGATAAAGAATATGGAAGAATTCATCGATATATCTCATGCAACTGTGCCTGTTTATGTATCCACTCCAATATTGGAAAAGGTGATCCAATACTATGACTATCATTTACGCAACTCAACTCAAACCTCACGTGAAATTAAAGAGTGGGATGAGAATTTTATCAGCGTGGACATATCAACACTGCGGGATATAATAAAGGTAATGTTATCATAAAAATAATGTGGAGTATTATCCTTTTAAAAGTCAATAAGTAATGTAATTGAATGCTGGTTGATATGATTTATATTATGTTGTTGCAGGCCGCAGATTTTCTTGCTATGGAGAGTCTTTTGGATTTGTCAACTGAGAAATTGGAAAGAGAAATCCTTGCAAGGCCAGACATTGAGAGTGGCGAAGTTTTTATATAAAAATAATTAAATCAGAGAAAATCGGTATTTAGTTAGTTTGATATTTTTTTAGGAGTAGTTTTTAGGTCTGATATCTTGGAGTTTTTGGTGGATTTCTACCCGAAATTTTTATAGCCAAATGTTGATTTGTGTTGTTTAAACTCGTTTTTTTACTGCATATATGGATTCAACACCCTCAAAAATCTTTAATGCTCTTCTATTGGGAAGAGCCCAATTGTCAAACTTGTGATTTTAATGTCTTTTTCCATATTTTCTCACTTACTTTCCATTGAACTATATCTCTAATAGAAACTCGCAAATGGTACAATGATTAAAGTTATAGATAATTCAAGGCCAACTACTTATGGATATGGTTATGTGCAAGTAGGTAATATATGGACCCAAACATGAGAGACAAGAGTCAATGAAACATGGATACAATGGTTAGGCTTCCTTCCATTGACAATCTCCATCATCAACATTACAACGTTGTAAACATCGACTTGCTTCGTAGCAATCTATCCATTAAAATATTATGGAGGCATGTACCCCAGTGTCCTAGCTACCTGGATAGATATTTCACTCTTTTGACAATTTTTCTTTGCTATGGACTTCTAGTCCTATTCTTGAATTGATTGTAAATTCTTAAGAGCCACAGTGCAATATTGTGTTGAAGTGGATAAAGGGCCTTATGCAAAAACTCTTGCACGACTGCTTCCATAGGCTAGAACCACCATTGTCTAGAGTATTGTGGGATGGAAATGCACAAGTCAACAAAGGGACCTCATATTCTTTGGAGAGGACAACAACTTCGCCTACAAACTCCATGGTGATAGTGTTTTGCATACACTATATGGTGATAGGTCCATCCAGTCACACCTTCAATTCATTTCACAATAGCCACAAGCAGTTCCTTATGCACACAACTCGACGAAAACACTTTATTTTTACAAAGGCCGACAACAAAGAAGCTCAGAACCGTCTCCTTTTTCTCCATGCTAGCTATTCTTGACACAGATCTCTAAAATGTTGGCTGAGAATCAAACCCATGATAATCGCTATCTTTGACTAGGTTGAACCGTTTTCGGATCTAAGACTGTATTCTGGGACCCAATTAAGGGAATTACTAAAAACAATACTTTGAACGAGCAACGTCAAACATTACAATGTTTTTGTACAAATTCAAGACAGTAAAAATGACCATACCCAAACAGTTGCTACCAACTCCATCTCCATTATTTCGGGTTTGCGATCGATCTATTTCAGCCTTCACATTCTTTTGTCCATGCACATCACTAAAAACTCTAGCTGAGATCACACGCCCTTCTCCAACGTAGCAACAAGTCACATCTCTTTATATCCTTTGCTACTGTTGTCGTTGATCACACTTTTATCATACAACAATCATTATTTAGCCTCTACACTTTATCTCAACACAGACCAACACTTGATAATTCAACTAGACTTGTATCTCGAACCCTAGTCAAACAACTATTGGGTTTGATTTGATGAACTTGCTCCTTCGCAGTCAAAAGCTAGGTTTTGAATCCTTAGTGTGCAATATGAGATTTGTCACAATCACACAACATCCAACTGAATTTTAATTTAATAGCCCGTGGCATACAATCAACCACACTAACATTAATCGAGCATATGCGCACCCGTTTGAAATTCATCTTCACAGCATTAATGGAAGCACCGTTCAGGTATACAAACTTTCGCCTCTTTCAAACGCACCGCTCTGATACCACATGAATAAAATTCAATCAACTAGTAATAAACCACTCATACAAATAAATAGCAGAAATATATCAAAAGTAGACATGGCGGAAAAGGCCTCAGCCTTACATCATTCCTCACATTCTCATTATTAATCAATCCAATGTATAAATAATGATCATAGTTCAAATAAATACATGAGGAAGTTGGTACATAATACATCTATCTTGGACACTATGGTTGAGAAAATATCTCAACAACACACTAATCTAGGAGCCTAACTAGTTGGAGAGAATCTCTCAACCAACTAAGCCTAAACTAACTCCTAACCATGAGGAACAAACACAATCTAGAAAGGTAGGATTAAATCCTAACTTTAATGATTTTAATTAATTTAATAGTTTGGACTTAGAATTGTTTTTAATGTAAGAATGAGCATAACATGGAACGTCCCAAAGTCTGATTATAATTTAATATTCATGCAACTACAAGAATGGAATTTCCAGCCAAAGGAAATGTGTCCAATCTCAGCCACAACCTCTGTAAAAATGCAACATGCAATAAGCAGTAATTAATCAACCTTCCATATAACTCAGACATGCCCAAGAAATATGGTGAAAGTCACCCCCAATAACAGTGGTATAGCTTGGACTTTGTTTGATTTACAAATATATGGGTACACCCTCCTAAATTGCTTCCAATTCGTCTTTTCCTTCACAAATTCGACCCATAGTTTATTCAATCAAAAAAATCACTACATCGAGGGTTTGCACCTCTTCTCCTGTCATTTCATCCTTTGAGACCTGCAAGGATTTATCTAAGCCAAATGCTTCCCTTGTGGTGCCATTTTCTCACTAAAGAGATTTATATAGACTTTAGTAGTGATAGATATATATATGTGTGTGTGTGTGTGTGTGTGTGTGTGAGAGAGAGAGAGAGGTTGAGGTAGTAGGCTTATACTATTTTTATAATTTATCATTATTAATATACAATATCCAAAAAAATACCAACTTTGTCATTTTTATTCAAATAATAATAATATTTAAATAGGAAATATAATTTATAGAATTTATTAATTACATAAAAAATAATTTTGTAATTTAATTATAATATTCTTAAAAGGAGCAACATTTAATTCACACACTTTAATATTTACTCTATAATTTATTTGTAAAGTCTTTAGATAATGTATGTTTCATTCTTCTATTTTCAACTTTCAATAATTTAAAATAAGAATGCTTATACCATTTTATATTTAATAATAATAATTAAATAAAAAAGCTTAAGAATAAATAAATAATTTTCGATATATTAATTTTTATTTAAAAATTTAAAATTTATTAAATATTTTTACATATGATATTTTAATGTATAAATAAATTGTATTTAATTTATTAATAATTATTAAATATATATATAATATATATATAATTATTAACTTCCAATAAATATGTTAAAAAGTAGAATTCAGATAATATAAAATAAAATAAATGATATAATATCAAAAAAAGACTTAGAAACCACTGGGTTTCTTCTATGACGAAGTGACATGTTACCTTCAACCACAGTGAGGAAGATACCAAGGTTGAATAAAAAAAGAAGAATATTATTTGTCTTTGGAAGAAATTGATACGTATTGCAGAATCTTTGTAGGTTTACACTTGTGAATGGTGTTAATCCGGTGCCCTCGCTGCTAACGGGCATAAGAATGATTGTAACAGATACAAATGATATACCTTCTTGCTTGGAGACAATGGAGCTTGTGGAAATGTAGAGCAAAAATCATTCTAGAAAGCCTTAGTATGGCTGTGTTGGACTGTATTATGAAGCAAGGGATTTAGTCTCAGCCAATTCAGATATAAAAGTAACAAATTTAAAAGCCTCGCAATGTCACCAAGTTGTAAGCTACATGAAAGATTTCAATTGTCATACCAGCACAGAAAGATTTCAAATTAGTGACAACGAAATAGGGTCATAAATACATATGATTCCCTTCTTACCCCTTTCACCCGATTCTACAAAACTAAATGCATCCTTTAATTTTGCAAGAATATCCTTCGGAATCAGCCTCTCCATCTTCCGTGTTAAAAACTCTTTCATAGCTTCAAAATGTATCTTCTACATTTCCACATAAATATCGAATGAACGATGCTCAAAATCATTGTGAAAGTCTTTATATGCCTCCTTGTACTCTTTACTTTATGAT
This sequence comes from Pinus taeda, assembly GCA_000404065.3. Classification (NCBI taxonomy): domain Eukaryota; kingdom Viridiplantae; phylum Streptophyta; class Pinopsida; order Pinales; family Pinaceae; genus Pinus; species Pinus taeda. Next base: position 12,475 of record APFE031432287.1, on the reverse strand, counting down.
AAAACGTCTAATTGCTTCATTAACTATGGTCTTCCCATAGCCCTGTCTAAATGCTGATAAGACCACTCTTATAAATTCAAAATCAGGCAACATTTTTGAAGAAGTGAGATTCACTAAACACACAGCTTATAATCACCCATCGCAGTTTTCGAAAATAGCTCTGCTTAGACTTTGAATAAAGTTGCAGAGAGTAGCAACCACCACATTTTAGAGACTCAAACCAAAATCCAACCGTTCGTGAACAGTTGCATAACTATTGGCAACAGGGTAATGGCAATGAAGTTGGTTGACAATTATGTTGTGGGATCCAACTGCCAAAGACATTTTAATCTTCTAACATTCAATCCAACGTTGTAGACCAGTGCAGAGTTGAAATTTGGGGAGTTGTTATAAAAAAAAACACCTTACCATCTAATAAAAAAGAAAAAAAAATATTAACACTTTATTAGTGAATAATTTTTTAATTTTGTACATTTACATTGGAACGCGCTCCACTGCTAGCAATTTCTTTGCTGAAAAAAACTGCTGCTAATTACGATCCTAATTTGGGTTAAATTTCTCAGATCCTAATTTGGGTTAAGCTCACCAAACTGTGACTATCTTACTGGAGCGCTACTTGTTAAGGGAAATCAAAAGTAGAGTTGGTAGTTGGCTCTGAGTTTACATGCAACAAAATATGCGTGGATGTTGATCTAGAAAAGATCTAGAAAAGGGGTAATCAAAAGTTGAGTTGGTAGCTGACTCGCAGTTTACATGCACCAATATATGCGTGGATGTTGATTTAGAAAAGATCTAGAAAAGGGGCTTCCTTCTATGATTAATATCGCAACAGGGGAGTGGATACTTCGCCAAACCCTAGATTACGAGCAAATATAGTTCAAATGTTTTTTATGTCATGAATACCATCACTTTGCTAAATGTTGTTTATGTCGTGAATATGACCACTTTTCTAGAGAATGTTCCAAGACTCCCAGAAGAAAAGGGCCAAAAACTACAACAAATCAAGGATAACAATGGCATATACAAAGAAAAGAAGGAAATAAATTGACATCGACACCATGTGCAAACACCCAAAACAAAAACGGGGCCTCCACATCTGTAAACCACTTTGAGGTTATTCAGAATCATGAAGAATTTGGTCAAGAGGATCCAAAGCTTAACCCAAAATGGGGAGTAAAGAAATGAAGAATATTAATAAAAGGAAATATTAAAGGGATATGCTCCAATTGCAAGCTTCAAGTGAGATACATAATCTGGATAGGATTTAAGAAAATAGGTATACAGTTAAAGAAGGTTAAGAAAGGCTAATTGGCAATCTCCCACAACCCCTTAATTTGGATAACATGTGGGGTAAAATTTGGAATAAATATGGTTTTCCCAAAGTTAACCTGGGAACCAGTGCATGGAAAAATTTCACCCGCAGAAAATCTATAAAAAAAAAGTACTATTCATTGTACTCTTTACTTGCTGATAAAACGCCTAATTGCTTCATTAACTACAGCCTTCCCATATCCCTGTTTAAATGCCGATAAGACTACTCTTATAAATCCAACATTGGGCACAATTGTTGAAGAAGTCAAATTCACTAAACGCACACAGCTTATAATCACCCATCGTAGTTTTCAAAAACAGCTCTGCTTAGACTTTGAATACAATTGTAGAGAGCAGCAACCGCCACATTTGAGAGACTCAAACCAAAATCCAACCGTTCCTGAACGGTCGCATAACGAGTGGCAGCAGGGTAATGGAAATGAAGTTGGTTGACAATTATGTTGTGGGATCCAACTACCAAAGACATTTTAATATTCTAACATTCAATCCAATGTTGTAAACCAGTGCAGAGTGGAAAATGGGGGAGTTGTTATAAAAAGAAAATACTTTACCTTCTAATAAAAACAAAATATTTATTAATATTTTATTGGTGAATAAGTTTTGAATTTTTTTACATTTACACTGGAACGCGCTCCACTGCTAGTGATTTCTATGCTGAAAAACTGGTGTTGATTACGAACCTAATTTGGGTTAAACTCACCAGACTATTTCCATCATACTGGAGCGATGATTGCTAAGGGAAATCAAAAGTAAATTTGGTAGATGGCTCCCAGTTTACATGCACCAAAACATGCATGGATGTTCATCTAGAAAATATCTAGAAAAGGGGCAATCAAAAGTGGAGTTTGTCTCTCACTCACAGTTTACATACACCAAAAATGGGTGGATGTCGATTTAGGAAACATCTAGAAAAGGGGCTTCCTTATGTGATTAATCGCACAACAGGGGAGTGGGTACATCGTCAAACCCTAGATTACGATCAAATATCATTCAAATGTTGTTTATGTCATGAATACCATCACTTTGCTAAATGTTGTTTATGTCACGAATATGACCACTTTGCTAGATAATTTTCCAAGAAAAGGGCCAAAAACTACAATAGATTAAGGGTAACAATGGGAGATGCAAAGAAAAGAAGGAAATAAATTAACATCGACACCAGATGCAAACACCTAAAACAAAAACGGGGCCTCTACATCCATAAACCACTTTGAGGTTATTCAAAATCATGAAGAAGTTGGTAAAGAGGATCTAAAGCCTAACCTGAAATGGGGAGTAAGGAAATGAAGAATAGAAAGAAAAGGAAATATTAAAGGGATGTGCTCCAATTGCAAGCTTCAAGTTAGATCACATAATCTGGACAAGATTTAAGAAAATAGGCATTCCATTAAAAAGAAGGTTAAGAAAGGCTAATTGGCAATCTCCCACAACCCCTTAATTTGGATAACAAGTGGGGTAAAATCTGGAATAAAGGTGGTTTTCCCAAAGTTAACCTTTTCTGCTTGGAACTAATGCATGGAAAAATTTCACCTGTAGAAAATCTATATAAAAAAAAAAGAACTATTCATGGGCCTTCCCAATGCATATTATTTGAAAAATCCAAAGAAAATATCTATCGTGTTTTTAAACTATGTTCATTCTCCACTAAAGTATGGAAATTTCCAATCCCAAACGTGAGTGATGTTACCCATATCACCTAGAACAGTGTACACATTAGGATAATCTAGGACAAGCAGAACAAAAGTAGCTACATCGTTTGCCATTTGAAAATCTCAGTGATTATTTAAGGAGGGAGAGGCAATCAAAACTTCAGGCAAAGAACCATTATGCTCATGCTAGAGTCAATGAAGAAGAAAACAAATTGACTTAATGCAAATTATAAAAAAAAAGGTTTTGAATTTTATTACAACCTAACAAATTGACTTAATGGAAATTAAAAAAAGAGAAGTTTTCAATTTTATTACAACCTTAAGTTTACATCACATGATCATATAAATTAAATGTTCGGTAAATATAGGTATACATAAATGTTTTTATTAATATTAATATTATTATATAATAATATTTAAAGTAGTATTCAAATTAATAATACATAATAATAATAATTTAAGCGAATAAAATTAGAAAATATAAATTAATTTCTTGTTAAATGAGTTATGTGTCAGGAAAAAAAAAAAGTTCCAAAAAATTGAATGATTTATAAGTAATTTTCAAAACAAGTAAGAAATAGTAAATTAATCAAATAAAATAAATCGTTTCCTAAAATTTGTGAATAACAACTTAAATTAACATTTTGATATTTATTGTCTCAAGTTATTATAAATAACAACATTATTGAAAATTTTGATATTTATCTAAATTTAGTTTATAGATGAAATGAAACTAATAAACATAAATAATTTTATAAGATAAAACAATCATAATTATATAATAACATAATTTGCATTGTTCATGAGAGTGGGACCATTACTGAAATCCTTAGAGTCCAGGGGAGACCAGAGAGCCAGTGTATGAGAGTGAGAGGATGGAAATTGCTAGACCAAAGGAGGATGGCTACGTTGACCCTCCAATTTCGAGAAGTCCAATGCATACTGAGATACAGTGAAACTAAAGAGTGTGTGGATGCAATCCGGAGTGCAGGCATGGCGACCATAAACAAGCGAGAGAGAAACACTAAGCATACCTAACATCAATAATAAATCTTCAAAACTGGTCATCGGGTCCGCAGGCAGGCACAAATAAGGACGCATACGAGCCATGACGCCATCTTCGGCCATCTCCATCAAAGTAAGCCTCTTCGTGCAATAATAAGGCGACATGATGAACCAATGAGGGACGATGTACAATAACAGGAGCCTAAATATGAGCATGTCGGCCTGTATGAGGGTTGAATCTGTGGCCCAAGTGGCCACCTGATCCACCTGTGGTTAGCATGACAAGCACAATTGTTTGGAGTCGAAGGTGATAAAGAATATGGAAGAATTCATCGATATATCTCATGCAACTGTGCCTGTTTATGTATCCACTCCAATATTGGAAAAGGTGATCCAATACTATGACTATCATTTACGCAACTCAACTCAAACCTCACGTGAAATTAAAGAGTGGGATGAGAATTTTATCAGCGTGGACATATCAACACTGCGGGATATAATAAAGGTAATGTTATCATAAAAATAATGTGGAGTATTATCCTTTTAAAAGTCAATAAGTAATGTAATTGAATGCTGGTTGATATGATTTATATTATGTTGTTGCAGGCCGCAGATTTTCTTTCTATGGAGAGTCTTTTGGATTTGTCAACTGAGAAATTGGAAAGAGAAATCCTTGCAAGGCCAGACATTGAGAGTGGCGAAGTTTTTATATAAAAATAATTAAATCAGAGAAAATCGGTATTTAGTTAGTTTGATATTTTTTTAGGAGTAGTTTTTAGGTCTGATATCTTGGAGTTTTTGGTGGATTTCTACCCGAAATTTTTATAGCCAAATGTTGATTTGTGTTGTTTAAACTCGTTTTTTTACTGCATATATGGATTCAACACCCTCAAAAATCTTTAATGCTCTTCTATTGGGAAGAGCCCAATTGTCAAACTTGTGATTTTAATGTCTTTTTCCATATTTTCTCACTTACTTTCCATTGAACTATATCTCTAATAGAAACTCGCAAATGGTACAATGATTAAAGTTATAGATAATTCAAGGCCAACTACTTATGGATATGGTTATGTGCAAGTAGGTAATATATGGACCCAAACATGAGAGACAAGAGTCAATGAAACATGGATACAATGGTTAGGCTTCCTTCCATTGACAATCTCCATCATCAACATTACAACGTTGTAAACATCGACTTGCTTCGTAGCAATCTATCCATTAAAATATTATGGAGGCATGTACCCCAGTGTCCTAGCTACCTGGATAGATATTTCACTCTTTTGACAATTTTTCTTTGCTATGGACTTCTAGTCCTATTCTTGAATTGATTGTAAATTCTGAAGAGCCACAGTGCAATATTGTGTTGAAGTGGATAAAGGGCCTTATGCAAAAACTCTTGCACGACTGCTTCCATAGGCTAGAACCACCATTGTCTAGAGTATTGTGGGATGGAAATGCACAAGTCAACAAAGGGACCTCATATTCTTTGGAGAGGACAACAACTTCGCCTACAAACTCCATGGTGATAGTGTTTTGCATACACTATATGGTGATAGGTCCATCCAGTCACACCTTCAATTCATTTCACAATAGCCACAAGCAGTTCCTTATGCACACAACTCGACGAAAACACTTTATTTTTACAAAGGCCGACAACAAAGAAGCTCAGAACCGTCTCCTTTTTCTCCATGCTAGCTATTCTTGACACAGATCTCTAAAATGTTGGCTGAGAATCAAACACATGATAATCACTATCTTTGACTAGGTTGAACCGTTTTCGGATCTAAGACTGTATTCTGGGACCCAATTAAGGGAATTACTAAAAACAATACTTTGAACGAGCAACGCCAAACATTACAATGTTTTTGTACAAATTCAAGACAGTAAAAATGACCATACCCAAACAGTTGCTACCAACTCCATCTCCATTATTTCGGGTTTGCGATCGATCTATTTCAGCCTTCACATTCTTTTGTCCATGCACATCACTAAAAACTCTAACTGAGATCACACGCCCTTCTCCAACGTAGCAACAAGTCACATCTCTTTATATCCTTTGCTACTGTTGTCGTTGATCACACTTTTATCATACAACAATCATTATTTAGCCTCTACACTTTATCTCAACACAGACCAACACTTGATAATTCAACTAGACTTGTATCTCGAACCCTAGTCAAACAACTATTGGGTTTGATTTGATGAACTTGCTCCTTCACAGTCAAAAGCTAGGTTTTGAATCCTTAGTGTGCAATATGAGATTTGTCACAATCACACAACATCCAACTGAATTTTAATTTAATAGCCCGTGGCATACAATCATCCACACTAACATTAATCGAGCATATGCACACCCGTTTGAAATTCATCTTCACAGCATTAATGGAAGCACCGTTCAGGTATACAAACTTCCGCCTCTTTCAAACGCACCGCTCTGATACCACATGAATAAAATTCAATCAACTAGTAATAAACCACTCATACAAATAAATAGCAGAAATATATCAAAAGTAGACATGGCGGAAAAGGCCTCAGCCTTACATCATTCCTCACATTCTCATTATTAATCAATCCAATGTATAAATAATGATCATAGTTCAAATAAATACATGAGGAAGTTGGTACATAATACATCTATCTTGGACACTATGGTTGAGAAAATATCTCAACAACACACTAATCTAGGAGCCTAACTAGTTGGAGAGAATCTCTCAACCAACTAAGCCTAAACTAACTCCTAACCATGAGGAACAAACACAATCTAGAAAGGTAGGATTAAATCCTAACTTTAATGATTTTAATTAATTTAATAGTTTGGACTTAGAATTGTTTTTAATGTAAGAATGAGCATAACATGGAACGTCCCAAAGTCTGATTATAATTTAATATTCATGCAACTACAAGAATGGAATTTCCAGCCAAAGGAAATGTGTCCAATCTCAGCCACAACCTCTGTAAAAATGCAACATGCAATAAGCAGTAATTAATCAACCTTCCATATAACTCAGACATGCCCAAGAAATATGGTGAAAGTCACCCCCAATAACAGTGGTATAGCTTGGACTTTGTTTGATTTACAAATATATGGGTACACCCTCCTAAATTGCTTCCAATTCGTCTTTTCCTTCACAAATTCGACCCATAGTTTATTCAATCAAAAAAATCACTACATCGAGGGTTTGCACCTCTTCTCCTGTCATTTCACCCTTTGAGACCTGCAAGGATTTATCTAAGCCAAATTCTTCCCTTGTGGTGCCATTTTCTCACTAAAGAGATTTATATAGACTTTAGTAGTGATAGATATATATATGTGTGTGTGTGTGTGTGTGTGTGTGTGTGAGAGAGAGAGAGAGGTTGAGGTAGTAAGCTTATACTATTTTTATAATTTATCATTATTAATATACAATATCCAAAAAAATACCAACTTTGTCATTTTTATTCAAATAATAATAATATTTAAATAGGAATTATTTATAGAATTTATTTATTACATAATAAAATAATTTTTTAATTTAATTATAATATATCTAAAAGGAGCAACATTAATTTCACAACACTTTAATATTTATCTAAATTTATTTGTAAAGTTTTAGATAATGAGTATGTTTCTTCTTTCTATTTTCAACTATTGGAATAATTTAAATAAGGAATTGCTTATACCATTTTTTAAATAATAATAATTAAATAAAAAAGCTTAGAAAATAATAACTTTTCGATTATATTAATTTTATTTCAAAAATTTAAAAATTAAATAACATATTTTTTACATATTGATATTTTATGTATAAATAAATTGTATAATTTTTAATAATTAGATTATATATATAATATATATATTATATATATTATATTTATATATATATATCTATTATTATTATATAATTATTAACTTCCAATAAATATGTTAAAAAGTAGAATTCAGATAATATTAAATAAAATAAATGTTATGATATCAAAAAAAGACTTAGAAACCACTGGGTTTCTTCTATGACCAAGTGACATGTTACCTTCAACCACAGTGAGGAAGATACCAAAGTTGAATAAAAAAAGAATATTATTTGTCTTTGGAAGAAATTGATATGTATTGCAGAATCTTTGTAGGTTTACACTTGTGAATGGTGTTAATCCGGTGCCCTAGCTGCTAACGGGCATAAGAATGATTGTACCAGATACAAATGATATACCTTCTTGCTTGGAGACAATGGAGCTTGTGGAAATGCAGAGCAAAAATCATTCTAGAAAGCCTTAGTATGGATGTGTTGGATTGTATTATGAAGCAAGGGATTTAGTCTCAGCCAATTCAGATATAAAAGTAGCAAATTTAAAAGCCTCGCAATGTCACCAAGTTGTAAGCTACGTGAAAGATTTCAATTGTCATATCAGCACAGGAAGATTTCAAATTAGTGACATCGAAATAGGGTCATAAATACATATGATTCCCTTCTTACCCCTTTCACCCGATTCTACAAAACTAAATGCATCCTTTAATTTTGCAAGAATATCCTTTGGAATCAGCCTCTCCAGCTTCCGTGTTAAAAACTCTTTCATAGCTTCAAAATGTATCTTCTACATTTCCACATAAATATCGAATGAACGATGCTCAAAATCATTGTGAAAGTCTTTATATGCCTCCTTGTACTCTTTACTTTATGATAAAACGTCTAATTTCTTCATTAACTATGGTCTTCCCATAGCCCTGTTTAAATGCTGATAAGACCACTCTTATAAATTCAAAATTAGGCAACATTGTTGAAGAAGTGAGATTCACTAAACGCACAGCTTATAATCACCCATCGCAGTTTTCGAAAATAGCTCTGCTTAGACTTTGAATACAGTTGCAGAGAGTAGCAACCACCACATTTTAGAGACTCAGACCAAAATCCAACCGTTCGTGAACGGTTGCATAACTACTGGCAACAGGGTAATGGCAATGAAGTTGGTTGACAATTATGTTGTGGGATCCAACTGCCAAAGACATTTTAATCTTCTAACATTCAATCCAACATTGTAGACCAGTGCAGAGTGGAAATTTGGGGAGTTGTTATAAAAAAAAAACACCTTACCATCTAATAAAAAAAAAAAAAAATATTAATACTTTATTGGTGAATAATTTTTTAATTTTGTACATTTACATTGGAACGCGCTCCACTGCTAGCAATTTCTTTGCTGAAAAAAACTGCTGCTAATTACGATCCTAATTTGGGTTAAATTTCTCAGATCCTAATTTGGGTTAAGCTCACCAAACTATGACTATCTTACTGGAGCGCTACTTGTTAAGGGAAATCAAAAGTAGAGTTGGTAGTTGGCTCCGAGTTTACATGCAACAAAATATGTGTGGATGTTGATCTAGAAAAGATCTAGAAAAGGGGTAATCAAAAGTTGAGTTGGTAGCTGACTCGCAGTTTACATGCACCAAAATATGCGTGGATGTTGATTTAGAAAAGATCTAGAAAAGGGGCTTCCTTCTATGATTAATATCGCAACAGGGGAGTGGATACTTCGCCAAACCCTAGATTACGAGCAAATATAGTTCAAATGTTTTTTATGTCATGAATACCATCACTTTGCTAAATGTTGTTTATGTCGTGAATATGACCACTTTTCTAGAGAATGTTCCAAGACTCCCAAAAGAAAAGGGCCAAAAACTACAACAAATCAAGGATAACAATGGCATATACAAAGAAAAGAAGGAAATAAATTGACATCGACACCATATGCAAACACCCAAAACAAAAACGGGGCCTCCACATCTGTAAACCAGTTTGAGGTTATTCAGAATCATGAAGAATTTGGTCAAGAGTATCCAAAGCTTAACCCAAAATGGGGAGTAAAGAAATGAAGAATATTAATAAAAGGAAATATTAAAGGGATATGCTCCAATTGCAAGCTTCAAGTGAGATACATAATCTGGATAGGATTTAAGAAAATAGGTATACAGTTAAAGAAGGTTAAGAAAGGCTAATTGGCAATCTCCCACAACCCCTTAATTTGGATAACATGTGGGGTAAAATTTGGAATAAATATGGTTTTCCCAAAGTTAACCTGGGAACTAGTGCATAGAAAAATTTCACCCGCAGAAAATCTATAAAAAAAAGTATTATTCATTGTACTCTTTACTTGCTGATAAAACGCCTAATTGCTTCATTAACTATAGCCTTCCCATATCCCTGTTTAAATGCCGATAAGACTACTCTTATAAATCCAACATTGGGCACAATTGTTGAAGAAGTCAAATTCACTAAACGCACACAGCTTATAATCACCCATCGTAGTTTTCAAAAACAGCTCTGCTTAGACTTTGAATACAATTGTAGAGAGCAGCAACCGCCACATTTGAGAGACTCAAACCAAAATCCAACCATTCCTGAACGGTCGCATAACGAGTGGCAGCAGGGTAATGGAAATGAAGTTGGTTGACAATTATGTTGTGGGATCCAACTACCAAAGACATTTTAATATTCTAACATTCAATCCAATGTTGTAAACCAGTGCAGAGTGGAAAATGGGGGAGTTGTTATAAAAAGAAAATACTTTACCTTCTAATAAAAACAAAATATTTATTAATATTTTATTGGTGAATAAGTTTTGAATTCTTTTACATTTACACTGGAACGCGCTCCACTGCTAGTGATTTCTATGCTGAAAAACTGGTGCTGATTACGATCCTAATTTGGGTTAAACTCACCAGACTATTTCCATCATACTGGAGCGTTGATTGCTAAGGGAAATCAAAAGTAAATTTGGTAGATGGCTCCCAGTTTACATGCACCAAAACATGCATGGATGTTCATCTAGAAAATATCTAGAAAAGGGGCAATCAAAAGTGGAGTTTGTCTCTCACTCACAGTTTACATACACCAAAAATGGGTGGATGTCGATTTAGGAAACATCTAGAAAAGGGGCTTCCTTATGTGATTAATCTCACAACAGGGGAGTGGGTACATCGTCAAACCCTAGATTACGATCAAATATCATTCAAATGTTGTTTATGTCATGAATACCATCACTTTGCTAAATGTTGTTTATGTCACGAATATGACCACTTTGCTAGATAATGTTCCAAGAAAAGGGCCAAAAACTACAATAGATTAAGGGTAACAATGGGAGATGCAAAGAAAAGAAGGAAATAAATTAACATCGACACCAGATGCAGACACCTAAAACAAAAACGGGGCCTCTACATCCATAAACCACTTTGAGGTTATTCAAAATCATGAAGAAGTTGGTAAAGAGGATCTAAAGCCTAACCTGAAATGGGGAGTAAGGAAATGAAGAATAGAAAGAAAAGGAAATATTAAAGGGATATGCTCCAATTGCAAGCTTCAAGTTAGATCACATAATCTGGACAAGATTTAAGAAAATAGGCATTCCATTAAAAAGAAGGTTAGGAAAGGCTAATTGGCAATCTCCCACAACCCCTTAATTTGGATAACATGTGGTGTAAAATCTGGAATAAAGGTGGTTTTCCCAAAGTTAACCTTTTCTGCTGGGAACTAATGCATGGAAAAATTTCACCTGTAGAAAATCTATAAAAAAAAAAAGAACTATTCATGGGCCTTCCCAATGCATATTATTTGAAAAATCCAAAGAAAATATCTATCGTGTTTTTAAACTATGTTCATTCTCCACTAAAGTATGGAAATTTCCAATCCCAAACGTGAGTGATGTTACCCATATCACCTAGAACAGTGTACACATTAGGATAATCTAGGACAAGCAGAACAAAAGTAGCTACATCGTTTGCCATTTGAAAATCTCAGTGATTATTTAAGGAGGGAGAGGCAATCAAAACTTCAGGCAAAGAACCATTATGCTCATGCTAGAGTCAATGAAGAAGAAAACAAATTGACTTAATGCAAATTATAAAAAAAAAGGTTTTGAATTTTATTACAACCTAACAAATTGACTTAATGGAAATTAAAAAAAGAGAAGTTTTCAATTTTATTGCAACTTTAAGTTACATCACATGATATATTAAATATAAATGTTCGGTAAAATATATATACATAAATGTTTTATAATATTAATATTATTATATAATAATATGTTTTAAGTGTATTCAAATTAATAATACATAATAATAATAATTTAAGCGAATAAAATTAGAAAATATAAATTAATTTCTTGTTAAATGAATTATGTGTCAGGAAAAAAAAAAGTTCCAAAAAATTGAATGATTTATAAGTAATTTTCAAAACAAGTAAGAAATAGTAAATTAATCAAATAAAATAAATCGTTTCCTAAAATTTGTGAATAACAACTTAAATTAACATTTTGATATTTATTGTCTCAAGTTATTATAAATAACAACATTATTGAAAATTTTGATATTTATCTAAATTTAGTTTATAGATGAAATGAAACTAATAAACATAAATAATTTTATAAGATAAAACAATCATAATTATATAATAACATAATTTGCATTGTTCATGAGAGTGGGACCATTACTGAAATCCTTAGAGTCCAGGGGAGACCAGAGAGCCAGT
>APFE031432273.1:0-17977 GCA_000404065.3 Pinus taeda | reverse complement strand
ATCAATAACTAATATCAGCAGCATCTGTCAATCACTATTTAGATCAGCAACCATGTTCTCCTTCTGTTCTCCCTTTGCATTTGTTCCACTTCAAATCAATAATAGCTGAGTACTTGAACCAAAATATTCTAAGGTAACGCTAACAATGCATTATCAGAAGTTTATCTGCTCCTCCTTAACCTGTTTCAGATGGTCTCTGTCAGACCCATATCAGACTTCCTTCAACCAAAGTCTGTCCCCATTGATTTCCTTCAAAAACACCATATACGCGACTACATCCATATAAACCTACGTATATACGCGGATGTTATTCATAAAACTCGCATACAACCATTTCCAGATCAGCAACCTATAAATGTCATGTAGCAAGGTATGTCTGCATATAGATATCAACTCATCCTTTTGAAAGACATCATAGCCATCTCATCAACATCAAGATCTACATGATCTTATATATCAGCCATGTATCATCAATCGGCGACATTTGTATCAATCAACATATGTAAGTATCAATCTGTCATTTTATCATCATCATGTCTCCAACAATGCAATTTTGAGTAATCATTCATGTATAAAACATATTGTATATAGTAATATGTAACTTTAGCTCAAGATCATCAATCGACACAATCCTCATCCACATGAGAGCCAAGAACTATAGGAGACTTGCATCAACTATATTATATGATATTTATGCATATGACGATAGCAGCATATGATAGACTCATCATCAAGTAATGAAGATGTGTATAAAAGCTTTGTACTTCTCCTTATCCTTATGAAGGTCACCATGTAAGCACCATATATGCATTATCAGAGAATCAACCACAAATCTGATATGAACATCAACTATGTAACCCCAAGAAACATATGAGTTTTTGTCATGGACAACTCATAACCATAGCAAGATATATCACTTAGCCATATAAGAATCATCACCAAGGACTACTAACCATAATGCCAACAATGCAGCATTAGAAGATTATCTGCTCCCCTTTAACCTGTGCCATCTTGTTTACTATGAGATCTGATCATGCATATATCAGCAGGAAGTATCAAGGCATTATCATCATCAAGTTAGGATCAAAAACACTTCTAAACATCATACAAGTATCAAGACATTTCCTCACACCATCAGCAGATTGTAACCATTATCAAACATAACAAATAATGGACTGAATCATATCAGACCCTTTTTCTGAGCCTGTCCTTACAGCTTTTCCTCAAACTGACATATACGCGACTATGCAGTGTGTAACTCATGTATATACGCGATTTTCCTTTATGAAACTTGCGTATGAGATTCAGGACACTGAAGTTTTATACTTTTAGCTCCCCGTGAGTCTGTTATATCTGTGTTGTGTTGTGTTGTGCCACATCTTTTTGTCTGAACTTCCTTCTTCTTCCATATCTTTAAGTGTGATGATGTTTCCTCCTTTTGTTATGGTGCTCGTACTTTGTTCCTGCATTCCTTTGCTCTATGTCCAAGCTTGTTACATGCATAGCATCTTACATGTTTCATATTCCTTCTGTAGCAATCAATAGCTTTGTGACCAAACATATTGCAATAAAAACAATATCCCTGAAAGTACCTAGAATGTGATGATATTTCTGAGTGATGATATTGACTTATTCTTCTTCTGCATCTGGCTGCAACATGTCCAAGATTATGACATACATAGCATTCAACATTATTCATTGGAGGAGTAAAAGATTTTGTTTGAAGAATTTATTTCCTTGGTTGTTGATGGGGTTGACCTTGCATTTCCTTTTTGAGCATCTTAGATTTTGCATTAGAGTTCCTTGTCGTAATTTGTGAACTAGATTCACCTTCAATGGATTCATGAAAACCAAGACCAGTTTTGATAGTAGGAGATATTTGACTACTAAGAATATCATCTAAAATCTTAGTACTATCTTGAAATCGTAAGAGCTTATCCTTCTTTTCTAATTTATCATTTAGAATATTTACCTCAACCTAAAGTTGCTCTTCCCTTTCATGATATTGCTTCTTCATGTTTTCTTCAGCTTTTCTTTCTTCTTCCAACTGATGTCTTTGTTCAAGAACTTCGTTTTCTTGTTTCTCAAGTGCTTGGAGTAGTTCTTTATTCTGCTTCTTTGATTCTTCAAGATCTTCCTTTAGAAAGCGGATCTTAGCTTCAAGACTTTCATAGTAACTGGATCTATCTCTGAGTTTCTTGATTGTTGTGCTCCCTTCATTGACTTCACATCTTAAAGATGTCAGTTCATCTTGCAGCTTTTGAAATTGATTTTCCTTGTCCTTGAATAACTTCCTTACCTTGTTTCCTTCCTCTAATTGAGCTTTAAGTTTGGTAGTTTCTTCCTTGCAAGCACATTCCCTTTTGTTCAATAGATCTTGTTGATCTCTAATTTTATCTGTAAGACCTTTAAATATTGCCTCTATTCAATATCTTTTTTGTTCACCCATAAGAGAAAATTCATTTATTTCACCATCACATTCATCATCTTTAGATGGATAGATATCTTCGGAGGATAATAAATTCATACCTGATAGTTCATTTTCATTCTAAAGTGATTCTAAATCTGAAGTGCTTCTTCCACATAATCTCCAATCGATTCTCTCACTGTCATAGTTCTTCTAAGATGCCTTCTTCTTCTTAGGCGCTTTCTTCTTAAGTTTCTTTCCCATTGTTCCACGGATCTCCTTCAAGCGATCAAGCTTCTACCAAAGGACCTGCTCTGATACCAATTATTGGAAATAATACTGAGAGGGGGGGTGAATAAGTATATCAAGTCAATAAAAAGTTTTCATTTCCATACTTAGATACATATACACTACTTCAATTAAGGGTACCCGCGTATATACGCAACTGTGTCTAATGCAACTAGCGTATATACAAAATACTTATGATTCAATTAATCCACTAAATGTTGATCTTTAGTTAGTGCATCAGAACTTCTTTAACCATATGTATTGTAAGCAAGTGCAGTAAAACAGAACAGATCATCACACACAAGAAGCACACATGAACACCATGATATAAGGTGGAAACCCAGTCTAGGTGAAAACCACCTGCTGCAAGTCGTCTCTATCTTCTTCTAATAAGAAACTTCCTTTACAATAGTTTTGTACTGGTGCAGTCTTATACCACTACGCAGGCTTCTACCTACAGAAGGCTGCAACCTTCTCTCGTTCTCTAGACTCTCCTGGAAAGGAGCTACAACCCCCCTTAGCTCTTGTACTAGCCGATCCACTTACTATTGCGTAGGTGCTGGCCTACTAAAATGCACCAACCTTTACTCGTTCTCCAGCTGCTACTGGAAGGGAGCTACCACCCCCTTAGCTCTTGTACTAGCTGATGTACTAGTATGTAGGTGCCGACGTACAGAAGGCAAAAACCTTCTCTTTCTTCCTCCAGGTACCACATTTCATACATTTTCAGACTGGATACTCCTGAAGCACAACACTATAATCTGAAGGCCACATTTCATCAAATTTTCATACTGGACCCATCAATATCATTGAAGCACAAAACAATTAATACTAGCATCATCAATTTTTGAATCACTGAAACACTGAAACCCTGTCAATAACACAGTCACCAGGACACAGAGTAGACTACAGAACCCTGCAATAACAATCAAACCCAACTGAAACTTCAAACATCATACTTCATTATGTATACGCTACTACGATGAATCAAACCCACGTATATACGCGTTTTCGCCAAAGCCAACCTGCGTATACATATTCAATCATGACTTTGCGGCTATTTCAGACATCAGTCATATCCAGATCATAACATGCGTACAATAAAACATGCATCAATAATTCAGATCTATTCTAACCATGATCAAACCATATAAAGATGATTCATTTCAAACCATTTGATCTCGATCTATCCTTAGATCTTGTTCTCCACCAACTGGTGAGATCCCTCCTTAGCTCAGATCAAGCAATGCATCATAACCTATATCCTGCATACTGGATCTCATATTACATTAGATATTCAAGTCTTTTTCCATGCCTTTGCCTAATGATATTCTTCTCCTTTTATAGTCTTATTCCTTACTCAATACCATGGTCCAAAACCATAACAAAACAATACCATGGACCCCATACTTGGGATCAACACTTCTGACGAGATACCATGGCCCAAAACCATAGGTTCAAATACCAAGGACTAAATACCACGGACCAAAAATAAGTTCTCCCACATGTACGTGCTTTTCCTTGCGTGAAAGTGCATGAACTTTTCTCTACATGAAAGTGCGTGAACCTTTTTTCTGCATGAAAGTGCCTGAACTTTTCTTTGCATGGAAGGAACTTTTCTTTGCATGAAAGTGCGTGAACTTTTCTCTGCATGAAAGGAACTTTTCTCTACATGAAAGTGCATGAACTTTTTTCTTCATGAAAGTGCGTGAACTTTTCTCTGCATGGAAGGAACTTTTCTCTGCACGAAAGTGCGTGAACTTTTCTCTGCATGAAAGTGCGTGAACTTTGTTGCACTATAATTTATCCTCTGAGTGATTTTCCATCAAGGAAAACACTTGTCTCATAATGCCAACAATCTCCCCCTTTGGACTTGATGGCAAAGCTAACACTTCATACTGAGAACTGTCATTTGATTCCTTTCAGTTGTCCGGCATCCCATGCATTCAGTCACATCTGATATGTTCTTCTACGAGTGGGTTTCCATCAAGTACAATACATGCATCATAATGCCAACAATCTCCCTCTTTGGACTTGATGGCAACAATACCAAATCACTCTCCCCCTTTGACATCAAGGGCAAAGGGCGAACCAAGATATTCTCTTTGATAAACATTCTGTTGTCCATACTCCCCCTGAGTGCCTGCTGAAATTTCTGAATGAGCTCCCCCTTTGTATATGCCAAGGTGTACCAATATGTCCATGCTCCCCCTAAGTACATGCTGAGTCTCTGCACTGCTGAAGTGTGTTGTTCATGCTCCCCTGACTGTAGGCAAGATCTGCAAAAAGATGTTCTACAAGAAGAACATGACTTTATCATAAATGACCTTCCTATCACCAAAGACTCATACATACATCCATCTCTCAACCAAGTGAGGATATGCAAATATTGACTCATTAAACCAACCAAGTAGACTTACTAGAAGTTTACTCATGATAAACAAGTACATTACATCATTCATCCCGGGCATAGTGGGGTAACCAAAATAGGCCATTACATGACTTTGATAACAAAAGACATATATGACATAGAGATGAAATATCTAGAGCAAGACTCTAAAAGTTATCAATAACTAATATCAGCAGCATCTGTCAATCACTATTCAGATCAGCAACCATGTTCTCCTTCTGTTCTCCCTCTGCATTTTTTCAACTTCAAATCAACAACAGTTGAGTACTTGAACCAAAATCTTCTAAGATAATGCCAACAATGCATTATCAGAAGTTTATCTGCTCCCCCTGGACCTGTTTCAGATGGTCTCTGTCAGACCCATATTAGACTTCCTTCAACCAGAGTCTGTCCCCACTGATTTCCTTCAAAAACACCATATACGCAACTACATCCACATAAACCTGCATATATACGCGGATGTTCTTCATAAAACTCGCGTACAACCATTTCCAGATCAGCAACCTGTAAATGTCCTGTAGCAAGGTGTGTCTGCATATAGATATCAACTCATCCTCTTGAAAGACATCAAAGCCATCTCATCAACATCAACATCTGCATGATCTTATATATCATCCATGTATCATCATTCGGGGACATTGTATATAGTACTATGTATCTTTACCTCAAGATCATCAACCGCAGCAATCCTCATCCACATGAGAGCCAAGAACTATAGGAGACTTGCATCAACTATATTATATGATCTTTATGCATATGAGGACATCAGCATATGATAAACTCATCATCAAGTAATGAATATGTGTATACAAGCTTTGTACTTCTCCTTATCCTTATGAAGATCACCATGTAAGTACCATATATGCATTATCAGAGAATCAACCACAAATCTGATCTGAACATCAACTATGTAACCCCAAGAAACATATGAGATTTTGTCATGGATAACTCATAACCATAGCAAGATATATCACTTAGCCATATAAGCATCATCACCAAGGACTACTAACCATAATGCCAACAATGCAGCATTAGAAGATTATCTGCTCCCCTTGAACCTGTGCCATCTTGTTTACTATCAGATCTGATCATATGTCAGCAGGAAGTATCAAGGCACTATCATCATCAAGTTAGGATAAAAAACACTTCTAAACATCATACAAGTATCAAGACATTTCCTCACATCATCAGCAGATTGTAACCATTTTTAAACAGAGCAAATGGACTGCATCCTATCAGACTCTTTTTCCTGAGCCCTATCCCTACTGCTTTTCCTCAGACTGACATATACGCAACTTCTATTTATGGAACTTGCGTATGAGATTCAGAACACTGCAATTTTATATTTTTAGCTCCCCCTGAGTCTGTTATGTATGTGTTGTTCTATGTCTGACTATATTGTGTTGTGCCACGTCTTTTTGACTATACTTCCTTCTTCTTCCATATCTTCAAGCGTGATAAAATTTTCTCCTTTTGGTATGGTGCCCGTACTTTATTCTTGCATTCCTTTGCTATATGTCCAAGCTTGTTACATGCATAACACCTTACATGTTTCATATTCCTTCTGTAGCAATCAACAGCTTTGTGACCAAACATATTGCAAGAAAAATAGTATCCCTGAAAGTAATGTGATGATCTTTCTGTGTGACGATCTTGAACCATTCTTCTTCTACATCTAGCTGGAACATGTCCAAGATTATGACGTACATAACATTCAACATTATTCATCGGAGGAGTAAATTATTTTCTTTGAAGTATTTCTTTCCTTGGATGTTGATGGGGTTTTCCTCTCATCTCTTTGTTGAGCATTTCAGATTTCTCATTGGAGTTCCTTGCCTTTCCTTGTGAGCTAGATTTATCTTCAACAGATTCATAAAAACCAAGACCAGTTTTTATAGCAGGAGACCTTTGACTACTAAGAATATCATCCAAAATTTTAGTACTGTCTTGAAATCATAAGAGCTTATCCTTTTCTTCTAATTTATTATTTAGAATATTTAACTCAATCTGAAGATGCTCTTCCTTTTCACGATACTGCTTCTTTATGTTCTCCTCAACTTTCCTTCCTTCTTCCAACTGATGTCTTAATTCAATAAATTCATTCTCTTGTTTTTCAATAGCTTGGAGTAGTCCTTTATTCTGCTTGTTTGATTCTTCAAGATCTTCCTTTAGTGAGCGGATTGTAGCTTCAATCCTTTCATAATAACTAGATCGATCTATGAGTTTCTTGATGATTGTGCTCCTTTCATTGACTTCATTCCTTAATGATGTCACTTCATCCTGCAACTTTTGACATTTTTCCTTGAATAACTTCCTTACCTTATTTCCCTCCTCTAGTTGAGCTTTTAGTTTGGTAGATTCTTCTTTGAAGGCACATTCCTTCTTGTTCAGCAGATCTTGTTGATCTCTAATTTTGTTTGTAAGCCTTTTAAATTCTACCTCTATTTGATATCTTTCTTGTTCACCCATAAGCACAAATTCAGTTGTTTCACTATCACTTTCATCATCTTTAAGAGGATAAATACCAAAGGATAACAAATTCATACCTGATAGATCTTGTTCATCTTCATTTTGAAGTGATTCTGAACTTAATGTGCTTCTTCCACATATTCCCCAATCCATACACCCATTGTCATAGTTCTTGTGATATGTCTTCCTCTTCTTAGGTGCTTTCTTCTTAAGCTTCTTTCCCATAGTTGCACGGATCTCCTTCAAGCGTTGAAGTTTCTACCAAAACGACATGCTCTGATACCAATTGTTGGAAATAATACTCAGAGGGGGGGGGGGGGGAATCAGCGTTATCAAACCAATAAAACTTTTTCATTTCCATACTTAGATACATATACGCTACTTCAACGCAACTATGTCTAATGCAACTAGCATATATCCATAATACTTAAGATTCAATTAATCCATTAAATGTTGATCTTTAGTTAGTGCATCAGAAATTATAGTAAGGGGGTACAATAAAACAGAACAGATCATCACAGGCAAGAAGCACACACGAACACCATGATATAAGGTGGAAACCCAATGTGGGTGAAAGTCACCTGCTGCAAGTCATCTCTATCTTCTTTTAATAAGAAACTTCTTTTACAATAGTTTTGTACTGGTGTAGTCTTATACCACTACGCAGGCTTCTACCTACAGAAGGCTACAACCTTCTCTCATTTTCCAGACTCTCCTAGAAGGGAGCTACAACCCCCTTACCTCTTGTACTAGTCGATCGACTTACTAGTACATAGGTGTTGGCCTACTGAAATGCTCCAACTGTTACTCGTTCTCCAGCTGCTACTGGAAGGGAGCTACCGCCCCCTTAGCTCTTGTACTAGCTGATGTACTAGTACGTAGGTTCCGACCTACAAAAGGCAACAACCTTCTCTTTCTTCCTCCATGTACCACGTTTCATACATTTTCATACTGGATACTCCTGAAGCACAACACTATAATCTGAAGGCCACGTTTCATCCAATTTTCATACTCGACCCATTAATATCATTGAAGCACAAAACAATCAATACTAGCATCATCAATTTATGAATTACTGAAACACTGAAACCGTGTCAACAACAGAGTCACCAGAACACAGAGTAGACTACAAAACTCTGTAACAACAATCAAACCCAACTGCAACTTCAAAAATCATACTTCATTATGTATGCGCTACTAAGATGAATCAAACCTGCATATATACGTGCTTTCGCCAAAGACAACCCGTGTGCAGATCTATACATATTTAATCATGACTTTGCAGCTGTTTCAGATATCATTCATACCCAGATCATAACATGCATACAATAAAACATGCATCAATAATTCAGATCTAGTCTATCCATCATCAAACCATATAAAGATGATTGATTTCAAACCATTTGATCCCGGTCTATCCTTAGATCTTGTTCTCCATCAACCGGTGAGATCCCTCCTTAGCTCAGATCAAGAAACGCATCACAACCCATATCCTGTATACTAGATCTCATACTACATCAAATATTCAAGTCTTTTTCCATGCATTTTCCTAATGATCTTCTTCTCATTTTATAGTCTTAGGCACCCGATACTTGGGTTCAACTCTTTTGGATGCAATACCACGGACCAAAACCATAGGATCAAAAACTGTCGGACTAATACCATGAACCAAACATAAGATTCCCCATGTGCGTGCGCTTTTCTCTACATGAAAGTGTGTGAAATTTTCTCTGCATGAAAGTGCATGAACTTCTCTCTGCATGAAAGGGACTTTTCTCTGCATGAAAGGAACTTTTCTCTTCATAAAAGTGTGTGAACTTTTCTTTGCATGAAAGGAACTTTTGTCTGCATGAAAGTGTGTGAACTTTTCTCTGTATGAAAGGAACTTTTGTCTACATGAAAGGAACTTTTCTCTGCATGAAAGTGCATGAACTTTTCTCTGTATGAAAGTGCATGAACTTTTCTCTGAACTATAGTTTATCATTTGAGATGAGTGAGTTGCCATCAAGTACAACATATGTATCATAATGCCAACAATCTCCCCCTTTCGACTTGATGGCAAGGATAACATGTCATACTGAGAACTGTCATCTGATTCCTTTGAGTTGTCTGGCGTCCCATACATTCTGTCACATCTGATATATCTTCTGTAGATTCATCTAGATATATATAATTGACTTGATCTTCTACGAGTTTGTTGCCATCAAGTACAACACGTGCATCATAATGCCAACATCTATTTTATGTAGTAGCATATGGGCCACTAGTCTCAGGTAAATGCATAAAGAATTCCTTATCTTTTGCATTTACATTAGTTCCATTCAAGACAAAAGAGAGGAGAGAAACCTCACCTTCCAATGTGATATTCTTTGGAAGGTTTCCTTAGTGTGTATATTGGTGTTCATTATGATTGATGTGTGTTTTCATTTCACTACAATATTTCCTATTTTACACATTTCATATATTGCTTGCATAGAAAACCAAATAATAGAAAAACAAATATATGAAGGAATTAACCCTTGATATTTTATATTCTAGTTTATTTAATAGATCTATTTTGAAAACATATCTAGTGGAATATCCATGATAGTTTATAGATGATATTGGTATTAGTGAAGGTTTCTTATGGTATTTTATGTGAATTTTTAGGTGATAAAATCATTTTAATCAAAAATTCAAAAAACCTAGCCTTCGTAGATGAATCATTTTATGATAACCGTTGAAATCCACCAGAGGAGAGGTTTGCAAGTCACAATATAAACCATATTTTCAACCTCCTCATGGTATCCCTAATCGATGACCTTGGAATGAAGAGGGAAGCTGGGGTTCCAAATTAGAGGTCAGATTCAACAGAAAATGAAAGGATCAAGAAGAGTGAGATAATGAATCTAGGAAACCAGAAAAAGAGTAGTTGTGTATGAGAAAAGTGAACCATTCATGGTATCTCTTCCACATCTAAGTGAAGGTGGATATCAAGCTATATCAAGGTCAGATATATGCTTTGGAATCAAATTACTGGTTTTAACAACTAGAGGTTTATTTTAGTGTTCACCCTATAAAGGAGGACAAAAATATCATTACTTTCATTTGAAACTATAGTGCCATGCCTTCACTAGGTTATAAATCCATACGAAACCCCTTAGGGTGGAGGGGTATCCTAAGGTACTTGGGGGGTTTTAGTGTTTGTACAGGTACCATCCTACAAAACATAGGTTAAACAAAATGAAAGTCAAGGCATTCAAAGTAGAAGAAACACTAAGATTCTTCCATCAAAGGAAATAAGAGGTGAAAAGGTGGGAAGGACAAGAAGAAAAAAACCATTTCACACCAATGCAAATATCCTATCAACCATTTCATCCAGTATGAAATTGATGATAAGACAAAGGAGAGGTTCTAGAAATTAAATCTATAGCTCAAACCAATGTATTTGAAAAAGATGGGAGAAAAATAATCTTAACACCTGTTAGCACCTAAATCCACCACAGGCTGAAGGAAGGCAAAATTCAGGGTAACCACAAACCACGCTCAGTCTGGTAGCTAGCCCTACCAGAACACGGGAGGGCTCTCTCCATGTCATGCCCAGCGAATAAGTAAATGAAATGGTCTGAGATGACTTACTGTGAAATATTGATCTTAGCCTAGTAAGTGAATATGGATAAAGAAGTGATTTTTTATGAATGACTATGTTTCTGGGATAGTATGGGACCAATGGACCGCAATGAACAGAGAATGAAATAGAAAGGTACATATTATTTCATGAGGCAAGATAGGCGGAAAGCCTAGAAATTTAGTTTAAGATAGCGTGAAATACAGAGATTGCTTAGGAGGGTGAAAAGGGCATGGACAACATGAATCCTTTTCAACAGAAGAAGAACACTGAACATGAAATTTTCCCACAGGCAGAGCAATAAAAAATGAATTCTACCTTATCTAACTTATAAAATTTCACTAGAAATGAATATGAAATGAAATATGAAACATAATGAAATACATATGAAATATAAGAGACACATTCACTAAACTCACAACCACATGAATCTCATGAAACAGAGCCGCTGCCTTTCATTAATCCTCTATCAAAATATACAATGAAGAAACAAAGTTTCTTTCCCATAGTCTCCCGGAAGTTAAAAGCCAACCAACCCTTTGCAAATAGTTTGCATACAATATATAGAATGTGCCATGAAGAGATAGAACACCCAAGGGTTGGGGAGTTACTCGAATCATTACAAAATGGAGGTCGAAAGCCAACCATTAGCTACAGGTGGAGTGTTACAAACATGATAGATGGCTTGAGGTGATTGTTTTCCTTCTGTTGCCACTTGGATAGAAGCCAATCTGGAGAGAAAATAGTTTAAATGCCACCTTAGGTGCCGAAAAAGTGAAGTGTATATGAGCGGGCCCACTTTGGAGAAGTCGCGAATCGAAATTTCGCGAAAAGGAGGTGAAATTGGACTTTTTTTCTATATGTTCTGTGCCACTTTGGAGCCTGTTTTGAGGCACCTGTAGGAGTCCAAAATGTACCCAAGTTTCCTTGTTAGAAAGCCTATCCTATCTGCTTTCCAACCTAAGAAGAATTTTTGAATTTGGTGCTCATTTATGCCTCCAAATCTTCATCCTCCCAAGACTGCTTCCTGTTTGTCAAAATAGGGGCAGAGAGGCCATTTTTTGGGTGTTTTTGACCTCTTGGAGACTCAAATCATGCCCAAATTTCTTACTCAAGCACCAGTAGTCATGATTTTTTATGATGAATTCAAAAATGCAAGCCATTTGTCATTTGGATCTCCCAATCCTACGCGTCGCGCGAGTGGCGCGGTGCACAGGGAAGAAAAACCTGTGTTTGTGATCAAAAAATTTCCATGTGACCACAATTGTCCCAAATTTCTTGAAATTTGGGCTGGGGGTTCTCTAAGAGGCACTATGCTAGGCCACAAAAGCTTCAACCAAGATTCAAAACTGATCTTGCTCTTTTGCCTCTTTTGCCTCTTTTGTGGCTTTGCTCAATTTTTCCTTCAAGCTCCTTATCCGGGCCTTTGCACTCATGTTTCGTGCCCTGTAATGATAAACCATCCTCCTCAGTATGGTTTTGTCTCTATCAGCCTTCTCCATCAGTCTCTCCAGGTGGATGTTGATCCACTCTAGCTAGGACTCACGGTCATTGTTGATCTCTTGCTCCAAGGTAGTGAGCTCGATTCTCCTTTGCTCGGCAGCTTGTCGATTCTCACGGATGCTTTGCAGCTCCATGATCTCATGCTGGTCCTCAAGCTGTTTTTTCATCTACCCCAAATACTTGATGATCCATCTAGCCCTCTCCACATTGAGTGATAAGTCTTGGATCTCCGTGTTCTACTCCTGAATAGTCATCCTAAGTCGGGCATTCTCGACCTCTGCATCATCATCTTGAATGGGGATGAAGTTGGCCTCTTGTCCTCCTGATGGCACCTCATCATGCATGGGATTCTTGCCCTTGTCCTGTACCTGTGTAGTCAATGCCCGAAGAGAGGCCCCTTCCACCCTGGGTGGAGATAACACTCGCTTTGCTGCTGCAAATAAGTTCTTACTACCTCTCTGATATGTCACAAATACTGGCATATGGTCATGGTCTCATGGTGCTCATACTAATGAGAAGGACCACCTATCTCATGCTCTGGCTCTGATAGTACCTGTGAAGTGTTGAAGAGGTCACAGGAGATGAAATCCTCCCAAGCAATGCCCTGCAATCCCAACGGATGATCCACCAAAATTTGGATAACAACAAAGTGATAAACACTGTTAAGTTGCTGCTGGGGGGTCTTATGCTGCATGAAGGTGTTCATCCTCTCTATGTTCGTGCAAATGAAAAATGGGAGGTTCATCATCCTCACCCTGGTAAAGTGCATGAGAAACTTGATGTGATAGGCATATAGTCGAGAGAACCTCCCCTCATAGCTAAAGTACTTCATGATCAATTTAATGAGTGGAGCATACTCATCCTTCAAGTATCTGAATGGGAAGACTCTTGTGAGCTGACTCAAGAATCTGACCTTGGTGTAAGGCTCATAGTGTTGCCTATCCACCTTCTTCTTCTTATGCCACTGTTCTCCAACATTTGGTATGCCTGTTGCCACTGAGATAGTTTCGGGTGTCAATGTGAAGGTGACCCTGGCCAAGATAGATTGACTTCCATGTAGGTGAGGCACAAAAAGACAGGCCAACTCATGATGAACTCTAACATTGGCCACCCTTTGACAAAATTCAAAACATGCTAGGTGTTGGAAACATGACATGGCAAGAGGACATGCTTGTAATTCAGTGAGGGTAGTGGGCTCATCCTTGACATGTTTGCCACTCTTGTGATGTCTCCTGGGAGCCTGCTCTTCTGATGATAAGTCACTTTGTGTCTCCATGTCATACTCTGATGAATGTTGTGATGCCATGACTACTGTGTGTAGTGTACTTAGGCTGCCCTTTGATGATGGTGTGAACCTGGGTGCTCTTGTGATATCTGTCACCAAGGGGAACAATGAAAAAGGGAGTATTAGGAGGGGAGTAATGTGATAGGAATAGGGGTTATGGGGAGAAGCTTGTTTAGGGATACGTACGGTGTTTGGGTATTTGATAGGGTAGGGTATCGGGGTTTTGACAAGGTAGGGATTTGCGGTGTAATGTTGACAAATAGGAGGATGGGAAAGGGAATAGGGTTTGGTGGCATTTTAGGATGGGGATAATAGGAAAAATGAGAAAGGGAGGATAGGGAAAAATGGTAGGAGAGGGAAAAAGGAGGAGTGAAATGGAACCTTGGAACTAACACCACACTTTTTCAACCCTAGCCACCATGGTTTTTGGTGTTTTCTTGTGGTTGATTTTATGACTTTTGTTGCATTCAAACATCGCCATAAACCACCATATCATTTATAAAATTTGATGAACAAGTAATGTCATAGAGCCTACCTGTCAATTTGATGGGCTTCACAAAAAATTTTAGGTGATTTGGCACTATTTTGGCCCTTTGTGGGTGTGCGGCGCACGCAAAACGCAGTGTGCCATGCCCTGGGTGTGCGTCGCGCTCATTGGAAAAATGAATTGAGGGTTGGCTCTGTGTGCGTTGCGCCCTCTGTGTGCACCACACCCCTGTGTATATGCTCTACGCCTTGAAAACTGCCTCCAACTTGCTTCAAACACGCACTACACACTCAAAACACTTTGCAACGTTTCTCTAAGGCTTGAATTAGCAAAATGACTTTGATTTTGATGAAAGCTTGTATATAAAGACTTTGAAGTGACGGGTTAATTTTTTTCTCTTCAAAAACCCATTTTTCTAATGTTATATTTTGACACTTTTTCGCTGACTTAAAGCAGCACTGATTTTCACTTTCCCTTTGAAATCTTAGCTCAAACGATGAAATTTTCAGTACTCTTTGCAGGGATTTCATGACGGGACATTAGGCCATGAAGCCATGACTGCATATGAAGAAATCAACTAATGACTTTTTTGAAAATTTTATCACAAATGAAACTGTTTGACTTTTCTTCAAAACATAGCTTTGAAGAATATTCGAAGTCTATCCACATGACGATGAAACTATCTGAATCATAACTTTGTAAGCACCTCACTCTGGACTGCATGGCTTTATTGGACATGATTGAAGACCAAATTGATGAATCCCTAGACCTAACTATCGAAAAATGACTTTTGTCCTTTAAAGGACCAGACCTTGACTGTCATGGGCTTCAGTGATCATTGACAAAAGACCTGAGCCAGCAGGAGCCAGACATGAGGGGAAATGACTAGCATGACCTTTTCTATTAGATTATGGCATGCCCCTAGCGGAATGCAGCTGGGCGAATGCAGCGGGACACCTAAAAATGAAATGCATGAAGAGTTTTGATCTTTGACGGAGGACTGACCAGACCGACTCTAACATGGGCTCCAATGGGGGATGGTAGCTCCTCAGAGGTGCCAAGAACAATAGATCTCTGGAAGATCTAGACAGTGCCTTCATCCATTGGGTTATGGAGTCATTACTTCGATAAATAATACAGGTCTCTGACTCATTTATGAAACTGCAATGACTGAAAAACTGACTCAAATTTGACATTGAACTGACTTGAAGACTAACTTGACAAACTCTAACAAAACCAAAATAAAATGGTAGTTACAGGGACAATGGAAGTATCGTTAATAACTCAGAAATGGTACCGCTTGAGCAACCGACCATTGATCGTCCCTCCTGGACAATCTTCCCCATTCATTTCCTTCAGAAGAAAGGCATTTTGACCTCGATATGCTACAACCTTTAAAGGACCTTTCCAAAGATTCTCGAACTTACCGTGCTTGCCTTTCTCCTCATTCCTTGCATCCCACTTTAGCACCACATCATCCACCTGAAATTTGTCCACCTTTGCCTTTCTGTCATAAATTTTCTTGATCTTCTCCTGCAATTTGGATGTGTTCTTGAAAACTTCTTCTCTGGACTATTGCAAGTGGACCATTTGATTTAACCTTCTCTGCATGGGATCTTCTTCACTACTAGCCTCCTGAAGAAGTTTGACTACCGAGGCAGCGAGAGAGGTAGGAAATACTGTCAACTCCATAAAAAATCTCGAAAGGTGATGTACCTATGGATTTCTTCTGACTGACCCAATCTGCCCAAAGTGCATTGACCAACCTCTTATGCCAACTCTTCTTATTTATTTCCAGTAGCTTCTTGATTATGTTGACCAATGATTTGTTCGAAGACTCTGCCAATCCATTGCCTTGCGGATGATAGGCAGTTGAGTGACCCAAGATGATGTGATATTTATGACAAAACTCTACCATCCTTTTTGATTTCAAAGCTGCTGCATTATCAGTGATTAGCTTGCTCGGGAAACCAAAGTGAGACAAAATGTTATTTTCAAGGAATGAAATGATTACCACATCTGTAGCTTGTCTGGTGGGAACTGCCTCGATCCATTTCGTGAAATAATCTGTTGCTGTGAGGATCCATCTATGCTGACTGGAAGAAGCGGGATAATATTCACTAATGAAATCCAACCCCCATTGCTGGAAAGGGGCACTCACCTCTATAGGCTTAAGTGGAAAAGGCTGTAACTTCTGCTTTCCTTCAAAAATCTAACACTTATGAAAGTGCTTGACCATCTTATATACATCAACAAATAATGTCGGCCAATAGTACCCTGCTCCCAGAATGTTATTTGTTGTTGACTTCCAAAAAAGGTGACCACCATAGTCTCCTTGGTGGCAGTCCTCCATGACCTTCTTTGCTTCCTTTTCCACCAAACAATTTAACAAAACGCCACCGGGATCTTTCCAATACAGTGCAGAATTAAGAATGCAAAACTTGGCAGCCATCAACTTGAGTGTTCTCGCTTTGTTTCTAGTCATGTCGGGTGGCGGTGACAAATTTTTAAGCACATATATGATATCTGAATACCACGGAGAAAGAGAAAAAATTTCAGATACCTGAATTAACGATCCTTCCTCATTCTCATCGGACAAGGCAATGATCAGATTTATGTCCAAGGCATGCAAGTTTGATTCGGCCATTAACTTTGCCAATCCCTGCCCTTTAACCAGTTTTGTGGGCTTTATTTCCACATCGTATTCCAGCAAGGCTGCAATCCACTTGCCTCGTCTTCCTTCCGGATCGACCTGCATTAAAACATCTTTGACAGCAGCGTTAGGAACATAGGCCAAAATATGAGAATGTAGAATATATACCCGGAAATCTTTCAATGCCTTCACAAGTGAAAGGGCTTGCTTCTCAATGATGTTGTATTTTAAGGCTCCATCTCTTATAGCTCTGCTGAAGAATGCAATGGGTCTTTCGTGATCATCTCTTTTCTGTAATAACCCCGCTGCCATAGTATTTTCCGAAGCGAATGCAAACAATATGAAATCCTGAGTGTAGTTCGGTCTGACTAGAACTGGAGCTGAGGAAAGAGCCAATTTGACCAAATTGAAAGATTTTACAGCCTCCTCCGTCCATTTCACTTGGCTGTCCTTCTTAAGCATGTTTGTCATCTCTCTTAGGTGCTCAGCAAGATTGGGTACAAAGCGGCATAGAAAATTAATTTTACCATTGAACGATTGTATCTCTTTTTTATTCCGGGGCAGATTGATTTGCTGAATTGCTTGCACATGTGCAGGGTCAATACGAATGCCATCTTTTGAGATAATGTGCCCGAGTAGTTTGCCTTCCTCCATGGTGAACAAGCTCTTCTTCGGATTCAACGGTAAGCCATATTTTGTGCACTTTTGGAAGACAATTTTTAGATGGTACATGTGCTCTTCATCAGATTTGGAAAACACCGTCAAATCATCGAGATACACCACCAAAAAGACATCCTTCTCATTTGCAAAAGCCAAGTCCATTGCCTGCTGAAATGTGACACCCGCATTCTTCAAATCGAAAGGCATT
>APFE031432261.1:0-75116 GCA_000404065.3 Pinus taeda | reverse complement strand
ACATGGAGAAATACAACAGGACATTCTCCCTATGAACTTGTTTATGGGAAAGAAGTCCTGCTCCCCATTGAGTTCCAAATCAAAACCTTCAAGATGGCAGTTCAGTTGGGGATGGAACTATCAGAAGCCCAAAAGCATAGAATGGAGCAGTTGAATGAGCTAGATGGGATTAGACAAGAAACAATCCTAAGAACTGATCTAGTTCAATATCAAAGAGCTAAGTGGCATGACAAATATATCAAAGAGAGAAAGTTTCAAGAAGGAGACTAGGCATTGCTATTTGATTCCAAGTTTAAAGACTTTAAAGGCAAATTTCAAACTCATTGGCTTGGGCCATATGAGATTGATAAAGTCTTTAGAAATGGAGCGGTAAGAATCAAGACCATTAATGAATTTCAAACTCCTCTTATTGTGAATGGCCACAGATTAAAGATCTATCATAAGCCACTCTCAAAAGAGGAATTTGTAAAAATGTTTCAAGATAATTCTGCAATAAGGCTGGTGAAGAAGAATCCTTCTTCTCCACCAGCCTAGTCTTTGTTCTTTTCTTTTCAATATATATATATAAGCCTGAAAACCAATCACTAATTGGCAGTCTTATACAGAAAACACAAGGTGAAAATCAGGAACTCCTGACACCCTATGTTTTCCAAAAACAAAAAAAAAATCTCTCTCTCTCTTTCTCATTTTTTTATTCCATTCCATTTCATTTCCATCCCACTGCATCTCATTTCCATTCCACATCACTTCATTTCATTCATTTCATTCCATTAATAAAAGTTTTTATGACCATTTTCATCCATTTTGTCATCGTTTATAAATCTCATTCAGTTATAAGATTGTTGGGTCAGTTTTCGCAGCATTCAGTTTCCGCAGCTGCTCACTGATTCCGTAGCCAGTTGTGTTTCTGCAGCCACCACTCTATTTTTCAAAAAAAAAAATACAATCAGATGTTAGTTCAACAATCATAAAATCAAATTCAGGTATGAAGACATATTATGAAGACATGAGGCATTCAAAAGTATCAACTAGGAGCAACTGATTGAAGACTAATGAAAAATGACAAGAATTCCAAGGTATGAGTAAAAATTTATTTCAAATGGAATTCAAACACATTTTTACATAGTTATAAACCATGGCTCCATAATATGCAATGATTGTGTTGATAACTCCATAGCCATTCCACGATCTCTATACGATTCCCCCACAATCCTTGCATTCATTTTTAAACGGCTTTATAATCAAGCCTCCGGTCTTCACTCATGTTCGGCTATACTTTGATATTCCACCTGTAATTGTGGAACGTGGTTGATTTGACTACGGCTTCTCTCATCCACACAAAATCCGCAGCTGTTTCATAAACGTGCTTGCGTCTACTCTGCAGCCACCCAATTTTAAATACTCCCGAATGCACTTTACTCCCCCAACTGTTCTATTGACCTTACGACTGTGTTTCCACCGTGCTCACATAAGCCTTCACCCCATTTTGTTCTTTGTTCCACTTCATTCCGTGTACCTATTCTCTGATATCTACTTATAGTCATTGGTCTCCCTCATAAACCCTATTCATTTCTGCTAATTCAGTCATCTTACCTCTGCTAAACCCTCCTCACGCAGACAAGTTTTAAAGAATAGAAGGAAGGATGGGTCGGCTGTTGAAGGCAGAACCAAAGGGACCCAAATTTATGGAAGAATACCCGCAAGTGAAGGACATACTGAAAAAGGCAAAATGGCTTCGGTTTATTCAAAAGTTTAAAGTCTACCATAAGGATATTACAAAGGCTTTTGCAAGGTCTTTTGACGGACTGGAGGTGGAAATTGGGGACCTCAAGTTTACAGTGACTGAGGCATCCATAGCAGCTGCTACAGAACTTCCCCAAGAAGGTGAACGCTGGTTTAAGAACAAGAACATTGGCGATGAAGCTTGGAGAGTGATCCTACGTAACCCATGGATGTCTATTTTCAAAAAGGGAATTCATGTCCATGCTTTAAAAGAAGAGTGGGCTAGTTTACTGTTGGTTATTCAGAATTTTATCACCTGTGAGGGACGTTTTGGAGCAATGTACATGTATCATACACGACTGTTGATGAATTTCCTAGACAACAAGACCCTTAATCTGCCATACTTTTTATAAACAGTTTGAAAAGATGTCTGTGACCGTCCAAAAGCATCTGGGGGACATAGAACCACATTTGTATCACCATGGTCTCGTGAAAATCTTGATAGAAATCAATTAAAAGAGAAAAGGGACAGCTGGGAGCAATTTTTAATTAGAAATTTCTTTGAAGAACCCCAAGAAACCCCTGAAGGAAGTACATAAAAAAGAAGTAGAAGAAAGAGAACAGGTGATAAAACTCAAAGCACTCCTACTAACACAGTTGAAAGAACTAGTAGAGAAGAAAGACTGTCGAAAAGGAGGAAGGGAAAGATCGAAGGTAAAAAGCCAACAAAATCAAAAGAGAAAAGAAGCATTGAGGTTGTGCATCAAACCCCTTCCTTAGAATAAGACCATCAAGTATTGTCTGAGAGACTAGTTCACCTGCAGGAATAGTCAGTTATGGCCAAAAAGAAAGGAAAAGAAAAACAAAAGGAAGAAGACAGTAGTCCACAGTATGTAAGAAGAAGCAGTACGCTTAAGGGAAAATGAAGAAAATCAAAAACGAAAGGACCCCATTTTATTGATTTGGGAGGAGGAACACCTGAACAAACTCTAGCTGGCCGTAGTCCACCTCATTCTCAACCAAATGTCAAAACTAGCCCTCAAGATGTTGACATGAGTCCCTTTCGGCCAGATTTTGAAGTCAATTCTCCTCCACAGCATTCTGGGGACAGCCCAAGGAAAACGACACCCAAAATAGATCCAAGGAAGCAAGAGGTGTATGATTACATAAAATCCTTAGAAAGGACAACCACGGGTCCCAGCACTTCATCCACTCAACCTCACATAGCACAAGAAGCTCTAGTCCAATCGTTGAAACAAGAAGTCTTTGAGTTGGAGGTTTTAAATAGGCATATTAAAAACGAAAATGAAGCACTCAAAGAGCATAGCAAACTAGACAAGATCATCCATGATAATACCATGCTACACCTCGGGCTCTGGCAGAAAAAGAATAAGAAATTGAAAAAACAATGCAAAAAGATAAGTAGAGCACTGATCAGTCTTAAATTCAGATGCTTGATGAAGAAGCCCAGGATGTTAGCAGCACCAAGAAAGAGAGGAAGAGGGCTGGATGTACTGGCAGAAGCTTCAGAACATATGATTTGAAGGGAGGATAGTCAAAATTTTGGTTGCATGAGGGCATGCAACACCTTCACAGTGGGGGTATGTTGAGTCCCAAACTTGCATCTTTCCTACACCTTTTTCTAGCTTCTTTCCATTCATATGAACCTCCTAAGTCATCAGTATCATTGCATATTAATTAAAAAAAGAGCATTTAAAGTGGTTTCTTGACTATGTGTTTGTGTTGCTATTTGAACTAGATTTTTGTTTATGAGTTGCGGAATCTTGTCACTTTCCGCAGCTATTTTGTCAAAGTATACATTGCAGGTGTCTTTAGGAAAATTGAGCCACATGGGCAAGTTGAAAACAACGTGGAAATGGACCGAGTCCTATTGGCTCAGTCGAATTCATCAAAAGAGGCCATAGTCAAAGGTATTCAAGCAGTGGTCAACCTAAGAGTCCTACCGTGACAGAACTTTGTTTTTCACCACGTGAAGACTTGCATGGCCGTTCCTCAATCTCAGGAGACATATCAACACCTGTGGACTACTCCATAATCCGAATCCAACAACCACCTTCCAAAGATTTAATCTTCACGGCAGCCATAATGCTAGATTCCTAGACGTGGTCGTTCACGTGTCTTTTATCAATGCAGATTGTAGGAAAGTAGTTATGTCATCCTCTGTTATAAATAATGCGTTCTCATACGCATATTAGCTAGCTTTGTAGTGTAATTTTGATTGTTAAGGAGCCCACTGTGTCGTGACTTTATTTCTGTGTTATGACTGTATTTTGAATACATGAGAAGACTCTGTTTATAAGCTCAATTCGTGGTTAATAGTTGTTGCCCGACGACTATGCAAAGGGCCCTTGCATATGCCAAGGTTTTGTTTATTACTGTATAGTTTCACGCTTTATTTCCTTATGTTCATTATGCCATAGTTATTCATCTGTATATAATGCATTTCTTATGGTATTAACGTTTTATTTCTGTCCATAATTTTCCATGCTTTATAATGTTGTTAACTGATCAATGTCTTTGTTCCAAATTATAGTAGGCAGCCCGGGCACTTGCACATAGTTTTATGATGACTAGTGACATGGAATCTGTCTTGTCCTTCTGTTGATTTATTTTTCTTAGTTTTTAATCTCAACACTGTTTTATTTATTTCAGTTTTGTACATTTGCTTTATTAGTTAGATTAGATATTAAATTACTCATGTCATTATCAGTTACCTCCTGAGGGATTGAAGTATTTGTGTGTAGTTTGATATTAGTTTATTTTTCTGCAAGTTAGTTATTGAATTACTCATGTCATTTTCAGTTACCTCCGAAAGCCATAGCGAGACTAATGGTGAGGGATTCAAGTTTGAGTGTGTAGTTTGATATTAGTCTATTCTCCTGCAAATTAGATATCGGATTGCTCAAGTTGTTTATGATTACCTCCGAAAGCCATAGCGAGACTAATGGCAAGGGGTCAGAGTATGAATTGATGTAATTTGATTTTTAGCTTTATTTGCTTGCAATTTTTGAATTTCTTTGAGTACAGTTTCTTTTGTATTTAGACAGCAGCAAGGGTAATGGGTTTCATGATCAATAGTTCATTACTTGTTTGACTAGTATAGTGGCACATTTTCATTTTCTTTTAGGAATTAATTTTGTAATTGCATGTTTTAAACCCCTTTTGAAGTTTAAAGTTCGGGAAATCATTATAAAGGAAATCATTGCCTTGAACATTTATATCCATACTTGTCTTTTAGAATTTCCATCTCACATTGAGAAGTCAACCAAGATAAAAACCCCCAAAACAAATAAAAAACTAAAAACGACAAAAAGTAAGATATCGGTTATCTTGCACATATAGTGCGCCACACTTCGTCAACTTATGAATCCCGGATTGACAATTAAATGCAGCAATTTTGGACACACTAAATTGGCCAAACAGTCATCAAAAAGATTTATTGGGTCTTCATTCACAGAAATCTTGAGTGATCCATTGATTTGGCTTTTGTAGACATCATGTTTAGCTAATTCAGACAATGGAACAACTATTTTTAATTTTCCTACTTCAGTCTCAAGATTAAAAGGTTTTTCAGTGTAAGCTCTTGTATTTTGGACAGCAAGATTCTCTTTTTCTGCTATATTTTCTGGGATTTTCTCCTTTTCAAGAGTGGGGTTATGAGCTGAAGTTGTTTCCAAATTATCTTCTGAAGGTTCCTCCACGTTTCATTTGGAAGGAATAGAAGTGGAAGGTTGTCTATTATTGGGTTGTTTATCGGATACATCTTCAATAATTGGATTAACAGGGTTAGGGTCTGTTCTAGAAAGAATATGTACAGGCGTGGTATTGATCTTACCTTTGTTGGGTTGTTTTGTATCTTTCTATCTGTTGGTTTCAGGGATATCAATTTTTCTGCTCCTCAGATTATATTGCTTTTGGACTTCATAAATGGTTGTATCATATCCCTTCCTAAAGTCAAATGATTCACCTGACTGAGTTTGGAATTGTTTACGAATGTGAGTTTCTTGATCCTCTTGGGTCAAGAAAACTTGTTGTTCATTGTTGAGTCCCATCAAATTGATTTAAGTGTCTTCAGTCAATTCTTCAGAAGTTGAGGCTTCAGCATAATTTTCTTGGAATGAGGGCCTAATATTTTGGTCAGGCCCGACCTTTCTAGTGTTCTGGTTTTGGTTTTTCTTGAAATTTGGATTTCTTCCAGTATTGCTTGGTTGACTATCCTAAGGGGATTTTCTCTCGATTGTTTCTACTCTATCTCCGAGCCTATCCATTCTTTTAATAATAGTATCTAATTTTTGTTTGAAGGTCGAAGGTTCTTCTTTCAAAGGTATCCTCCTTTCACTTCTAGCTTTAGCTCGTTTGGATATTAGATTGACTTCAACACTGACAGCTATACTTTGCATATCTTCTAAGGTTTGTGGAGCTCTTTCCTTAAGTTGGTATGCCATATCAGAATCAAATCCATCAAGGGATTTAATCAATGCCAAATCTGGAGGAGGTCTGAGATTTTGAGGAATAGCATTGTAAACGTTATTGAACCTAGAGCAATAATCTTGTACAGTTTCTTGTGTACCTCTCTTTAGGTTTTTATATTCTGATAAAATCTGGAGAGGATATTTCTTCTTTTCTCATCTGTTCAAGAATGTCTTATAAAGAGCTTGTAATTCATTGATATTGTTTGCAGGGAGGGCTCTAAACTAGGTTCTAACATCTCCAGTCAATCTTTGAACAAATACCCTCATTCTAACATCATCAGTATCAACCTCATATATTTCGAAGTAATCAGTCATTTTTTTGGTATGTTGCTGAGCTGTGTAAGTACCAGTCACAAGGGGTGATTTTACTTTGATAGTCTTGGGGCATAGCACCCAGGTTGGCAGGTAAATTCAAGGGGGTATACCTGTTTGCCATTGCAGTAGATTGGGTTGAAACAACAGCTAGGGTTGGTCTTGGAGTGGTGGATGGAAGGGTAGAAAGGGTGGCTTGAGGTTGGGAAGTCTGAGGTGCTGATGATGAACTTGGAGAGGATGTAGTGATCATGGAAAGGTTTGGTGTTCCTTCAGAGGTAAGATCAGATTGAATGGAGTTCTACAAATGTCTGTCAAGATGTGAAGTGACAACTTCAAATTGTAAGTTTTCATTAAATATGGGGTCATGAACTGGTAGGCTAACTCAGAGTCCAAAAATGTTACAAATAAAGAAGTTACAAAAAACTTATCAAAGGGTTCGTCCTCAAGGTAAATCCACTTCACAAGATAGGATCTTGATCTGTATAGAGACCGAGAACTAGCAGAATTTTCTTGGCTCTCTTGTCTCCTAAGAATCCTAAAAATCAGATTAGGATTTTCAAACACAAGTGGTGGATTTGGATCAGGATTAGCTCTAGTATAATAAATCCTTTCTGAAGCCAGGTTTCTAGGTGTGTTTTTGGTTCTTTTCTCTAAATGGGTTTGACAATACAACTTCAACAGTCTCTTTAAGAGGCTTCATATATGGGATTTGAACTTTCTTAAAGACTTATTTGATAAAAGGAACTGATCAAGTATTTGAAACCAAATGTTCAATCTATAAACTAGACCAGAGATAGACTGAAGCAGCATTCATTTACTTATGCAATAGCAAAGCAAGCGC
This sequence comes from Pinus taeda, assembly GCA_000404065.3. Classification (NCBI taxonomy): domain Eukaryota; kingdom Viridiplantae; phylum Streptophyta; class Pinopsida; order Pinales; family Pinaceae; genus Pinus; species Pinus taeda. The sequence goes on along the minus strand of APFE031432261.1, from coordinate 67,745 downwards.
AATTTAAAGGCTACCTGGTTAACTTCACGCTCTGTCTGTAGCTTATAAAGTAAACAATAGTAACAAGCAAATTATTCAGGTCCCCAGCGGAGTCGCCACTGTGTTATCACTCAAACTTTCCCAGAAGTTGTAAGAAGGGGAAAGGGATCCGAGGTAACCACAAACCAATCTTTTAGATACATAATCTAGCCAATATATATCCAAAGATGGCTATTTCTTTAAGTTTTAGCTTTTTTTAAAGGTATTAGGCTAGTTATGAAGTTTAGGAGTTTTGTTTGAGTTTATGTGGTGAGATTCAATAGTAGAGGGGTGGGACTGACTAGTTTAGGCCATTGGACTAATGGAGTCAAAGACGATGGCTTAACTGGATTATGTTTCTTAACAAAGGATGGTTTTACAAAGAAAGATGGTCAAACATGGAACAAATGAAGGCTTAGAATAAATGGAATGGTTTCAAAATGGGTGAAGGGCTGTTAAGAATCCTTCAACCTATTTGAAAAGGGAACTTGAATGATTATTAATAAAGAGTAGTTAAGTATTTTTTAATAAATAATCAAAGTGAACGAACTAGAAAATAGGAGCAATTAAGATTTCAATGTTTATTCTAATTCAAAATAAAACATAGAGAATAATAACGATTGAAAACATGGTGCAATCAAGCATATTCTGAATTACTCTTTTTCGTTTATCATTCAGATATGAAACATAACTGATATAAAAAACAAGGAAAACTTTAAAACACAAGGTATGAGGACTTATTGATCCGGTATTTGATTTGATAAATCTGTGGAAAGTACTTTGCATCAATTTTTTATCCAGCAAGACATACAAAAGTTTGGTCCAACAACACTTTATTCCAAAATAACCAATATTACAGCGATGCATATGAATCCACCCTCAATATTCCAATTGAGAAGTATTTATACAAAAAAATTTACAAAAAATATCTCATAACAGAGTGAGATATATTCTAGGGTAAATGTGAATAAGTTATAAGAAAATAGAGACAATTAGTCTCGAAGATAGGAGAAAAGTAAACTGATATTGTGCTATTCCTATTCTTGTTGAGTGTGCTGGAGGCAAACCCTATGATTTGGCTTGTTGTTGTCTTCTTTAGTAACTATGTGTTGGCTGCCCTATTTTGGCTGATACTCTTTACTTGTTCTGATACACTTCGACCTATTTGATCTCTATTCATCTTTGTTAATTACTTACTACAGTAAATAACCCAAAATTTACATTTTACCAAGGATAAATTTACAAAATTTCTAACATGTCTTCCCACCATTTTGGTTCTGACAATCTGTTTTTCTGAAGTTTCCTCAGGGTCTCATCAGTTTCTGTATATCTGAAAAAGGTAGGCTAGATTGGGAACAATTGTTTTATCTCATGCTCAACATAGAACAAGTTCTCTAAACTATCATAGAGAACTCGGCCTGTGGGAAGTGCATTTATTCTTGATGCACTTGCTGATGAACTAGCTTGATTGCCAGCATACTTATTCAATTTATCTACATAATCTCTATGCTTCATTAATCTGTCATTAATCACTAAAGGACTTGGTAGCCTTTTATTTTTCAAAATAGCAAACTTCTCCATAAAAGCATTAATCTCTCCCTACATATCCTAACATCTTCTCTCTAAATTTTGCATCAAATTTTTCTTGGTTAGCACCCTTTTGATTTCCAAAATAGTTTATGTCCTGTCTATGATGCCAAGTTCTTCCATTTGTTCCTTATTCCTAGTATTCAAAAAATGTATGAGTCGGTTGGCTTCATCAAGCATTTGTCCTAACTGTGCTTTTTTCTTTTGAATTTCTTCCTATGCTACTTTCACTAGATCAATCTGCTCAAAGATTACTTGGATGGATGACCAAACATCATTTATGGATTGAGTGATGTTGGCCCAAAGAATTTTCTTGATCTCTGCCAGAGGCTTGTCAAAAGTGAGATCTTTTTCTAATGTTTTCACTTTACTTTCTAATGCTTTAATATCCCTTGTTTTTTCCACATTGTTTATCTTCTAGAGATCATAATTTCTTTCCATCTTAGCAAACTATTCTTTTACTTATTTTAATTCTGAAACTTGTAGTTTCATGTCTCCCATTGACTTTACTAGCTCTTCGGTGCTCAAATTGGCGCTGCTGCCTTGTGTTGTTTCTGTTGTTATTATACCTGTGACCACCTTTGTTGTGGCTGCTAGGATGTTTGGTGCTAATATTGTCCCAAGTGTAGAGGGGACTGTTGTTGAGACTATTGATATTACATCAGGAGACTGAGAGGTTGACTCTCCCTACTTGTTCTTCAATGCTTTTTCTAATGCCTGCTCTGTTTCTTTCAATCTTTCATTGAGTTTCAAGAGTAGATCCATCATCTCTTCTTCAGATTTTTGTTTTATAACCCCAGCAATCTGTGGATGCCTTGAAGGAGGTAGCTTTAGCTGTTTCCTCAGGGAAACAATGTCTTTTTCTTTCTTCTTGATTAGTGCTTCTACACCTTTCACATCTTTGGGATCATGTCTCAATCCAATGATGATTTCTTCTAATGATTTTATTCTGTTACCTTTGGCCAGGGAAGATGTTTTTTCCAAGTTTAGCTTGGCAGTTGTATTATCCAAAGAATTTTGTAGCCTGTGGACCATCATTGCTTTACCAGTCAATGTGGAATAGACCATTTCTCCAGTTTGCTTGTGCAGTTCAATCTGATCCAAAGGATGAATATCCTTTGCCAAGACCTCCAAGTTTGTTCTGAGATAATCTGATGCTGATTGAGATTGTTGTACCTCTGGCTTGAAGTAGCTCATTATCATCTTGCCTTCTTTAATGTCATAGGCTGACATTAGTCTTTGTTGATTCATGAGGGCCAGTTTTAAATATTGATTGTAAATTTGAAGCCTCAATGGATCATTCCTAGCCTTTATTTCTGTGAATGTCTTCTTGATATCTGAGGTCTCTTTACTTGGTGGCCTGAGGGATGATACTTCTGCGCTATGTTGTCTTTCTATCTCTTGCCTTTGTGAGCTAGTGGATGTTCCTCCCAATGGGAAAGTTTGTTGGCTAACTACTCTTTCTTCTCTTTGGCTATATGTAGTCTCTTCAACTATTTCCTCTTCTGACAGAGGGTTCAGTCTTTGTCTCTTTGTCTTTTTGTCCCAGGCTGTCCTGTAGGTCTATTGGTAGGGGTAGTAGTTTCCCTGTCCCTCTTTTTATTTCTTTCCTCATTTAAAGGAGTTTGAAAAACTGGAGTTTCTACTACATTGGTTTAAGCTGGAGGAGTTGGCATTTGACCCTATTCTTTGGAAATTTCAGGCTGATCTGACATTGTATGTTATTCTGTGGTTTCTACTTCCTTGCCTTTAGATGTTCCTGTGGTTGATATGTTGATTTCCTGTGAAAGCTGTTGAGAGGTTCCAACAATGGATGTACTAATTGCTGATTTTTGAAATAACTTGAATGGTACCTGCCCAAAAGAATCTAGGTCAAGGGTTTTTTCAAGATCTCTCATAACATCCTCAAAATTGACATGTTCACTATCATTTTCTATTAAGGTCCCCTCTATCCATTCATCTAAGTTTGCAAACTGCTTAATCTCTGGGATCCTATGGTGAATATATGGGGACAACATGTTCTTCATTCTTCTGTCACATATAAAGTTGTTAAGGTCATATGATACCCACCTAAAACTTTTTCGTAATCTAAGGTGATCTTCTAAATTTTTTTCAGCTTCTGTCCATGCATCCCTAGTGTTGCAAACAAAAAGGCCTAACGAATTCTTAATTCTTAGCTGAGATTTCTTCTTGGCATTACAAAAATGGACTAAATCTGCATTTATCATCTGCCTGAAATACTCCAATGCAAACAATCTCATTGGAACATACTTTGGTAGCTTAAAAGGGCAGAGTTCACACCCATATATCCTGCTTTCTGTGTGGTTTTTATATAAGTACCAGTCACCTATCATGTACTACTTAGAGAGCTGTAGAATTTTCTTCATATCACCATTGATCCTAAGAGGGGAAACTCTTGTCAACAAAGTGGTTGTTGGATGGAAAAATAAGTCAATGAACTCATTGTAAGTTTAAGGGGACTCAATGGTATTATGAAATATTGGACTCCAAAATATGACAGACCTTGAGTTTCCTTTGGTGTCAAGTTTCTTGATAGGGAAAGAGAAGTTGTTTGACTGATAATACAACATGATATGATATATGAAAGTGGTGTATTTGAAAACTCCTTCATTTTCCAAATTCAGGAATTGGTCATGGATTTTATTGGCAATATATGAGGCATAGTCGTATTTGACAGCAGGGGGTTGTCCTGGAGTAAATATTGATAATAACACTAAGGTTATATCATCAACATATTCACTAGAGTTAAATCCCATAATCATGGATATCATATCAACAATGAGTCTTCCAGTTTCAGTGAAGCAAGTCTGCAGATAAGGAGGTGGACCTTTGGGCTAGTGCTTTGATAACATGAAGGTTTGACCAATGTGGCTCACTTTTGATTGGGACAACTGAGATGCTTTTTCAAGTAAATATCCCATGGAAATAGGAGTGAGGAGCTGATTGAAGTGTGTTGCACAAAAATTGTCACTTTGACTTTCTGCTATCAATATAAGTCTATCACCACGCGTACATACCTCTTTTGCAAGTCTTAAACCTCAGCTCTGCATATCAAGCTTTGAAAATGAGAGGAAGTCCTTAAAAATCTCTAAAACTCTGGTTTTCCAATTTCTCTTAGCATTACCTGTGGTACCGCACCCATTGGTCATGTCCCCTGCTCACCTGACTGCTCTGTATCTGTGTTTATGAATGTGAACCCCTGTAAAAGTTAAAAGGGCATAAGTTTATTCTTAAAAACTCACTTTGAGTCAATTCTGGAAGCTTCTAGAGGGAATCTTGCGTTGGCAAGTTCGCTCCTTGAGGGTTCATGCATCCCATTCCTTAAGGAGCTAACCCCTTGATGTGAGGAGCTTATCCCCTTGAAGGAGGACTCTATCCCTTCAATGGTGGACCTGTAACCTCCTTCCCTTGCACTATAAAATGAAGCTTTGGGCTGGTTACTTGAGAGGTTGAAAGCTGAATATTTTTTAGGGTAAATGCTGCTGGAACTTAGTCTTCCTTATTGAGCTTTTGAGAGGAAAGATCACATACCTTTTGATCTCATTTGGAAGAGAGTGAGGCTTGTCAAAGTAGAGGAGATTCCTGCTTGGACCCTGGGAAGAGCTTGTACAGCATCAAGGCACCAAGGTTGTAAAGTTCTTCTTCTTCAAAGTTAATACAATCAAGTTTATTTTTCTCAATGAGTTGTATCTAATGCTTTATTTCATAGACACCTTGATCACTATGATGAACATTATTTATTATATTATCTATGCAGGTGTTCTTTGATGTGTGCATGTTTATGTTTGCAGGTTATTAAAAGGAAACTCTTTGAAGCTGTTGGAGCAAGGTTGCCACAAACTAGCGTTGGACTTAAGGTAGGGTCTAAAACACTTCTTAGTTTTTATTAATGAATCGTAATATGTTTACAGAAAAGTAGATTTGCTTGTCCTGTTTGTTGCTAGATATCAATTGATACTAGGGAGATCGGTCTTGTCCGCAAGAACGATTTATCCGCTTAACAAATTAGCAACTCCGCTGGGGACGGGATTTGATTGTTTAATTTTCCTTTATCTTTGATTCGAGAAACTTGATTTTTTGTTTCTAGTTTTTGCTTGATGTGTGTGGGATTGGGTAGTTTGTTAGTTCTGGATTGATTTTTTAGTTTTTATAAATTTTTAAGAGGACCGCACATTCTGTTTGAGTTACAGTGCGGACCTGTCCGCACTGTTACTTCACTGCACAGAGCGGTACCGCACCTGGTTTCACTGGGGGCCTGCGGAGCCTGTCAAAATTTTTGAAAATCCTAAAATCTTTCATCCAGTTTAGTTTAGGCTCATTTTGTTACTTTTATCCTCTGCCCAGATCTGCATATATCCTGTCAAAAGTATCTCACAAGTAAGTTCCATTGGTGTTGTGTTTTGGATGAATTTCTAGAAGTTTTTGCATGCTTGGTTTGGTCTTCACTCAGTCTTCGTAGTGACTTGAAGCTTAGAAGCCTAAGAGACCTTAGATCACCCTGGAATCTTTTGTCTTCTTGATAAGTCTGGATGGTTTGTGAGATCTTCCTTTGGTAAGAAATAGATTTTGTTTCTCTTTGCAAAACTTTGAATGAACTTGGTCATAAGTTGTCAATTTCATTTTTTATAAAAAACATAGCTGGGTGTTTTTTGTTAATTTGTCTTTCTGAATGAATTAATTCTTAGTTTGCTGAATAACTAAGTAAAAACATCCTCAAAAAACATTTGAAGCTTTTATTTTAATTAGTTTTTAGAAGTTAGATATCAAGATTAGAGTTTTCATAGTTTTGAGTGTGTTTTCTAGAAATTCTAGTTTCTCTTTTAAAAATTTGTTTTCTTTAGTTTTGAATGTTGAAACGAAAAAGGATTTGTTTCGTGAGCATAATTAGTAGCTTCGTTTGAGTGTATTGAAAAAGACAAAAAAGTTTTTCTTTTCGTTTATATGTTGAAGGAAAGTTTTGTTTTTAAGAAATTGCATTCTCAACTCTTCCTTTAGCTAGAGATTCATTGAAAAGGAAAAGAATTGTTTATCATCTTAGGTGCATTTTTTTAGCGTTTTGGAGTCGAGTCTTCACACTACAAAGTTTCATCTCCATACCTTTTGACTTAAGAAACAACCAATAAAATTAATTCTTAATTAAAATTCATCTAACAATCTTTTTCTTTCTAGGGCTCTTATCACCAACATAGCTTAGGCTAGTATCTTGTAGTAGGGAGTAATTAACTCTCCAAGATAGTTAAAACAAACAAGTAGTCAATCTTGCGGTAGGAAAAAATTCCAATTGTTACATGTATGCTTTGGGAAGCTCCTCTTAAAGGAGTCAAGCACGAGATCATATCTGAACCAGTGAGGTAATAAATCCTTCCTCATTGGGAACAATAGCAGATATTCGCGTATTAAAAACGGTAAACCTCGGATTGACCATTGTCGAGGAGCTTGGGGTCACTTTTTGGTAAACCTCGGATTATGTCAAGGAGCCTTCAAGGGGATTGAGCTTTGTTACTCTACCCTTGCGTGCGTATCAGATCATAGACTGTTCCCCCTGGTATATTTTGTTTCCGCTGGTAACCTTAGTGGCCATAATCTATAGGATTCTTTTCTAAGGTGACGGTGGAGGGAAGATCCCACTGTACCTGGAACAGACGTCGACGAGACTCCTTGGACTCTCTGGGGAGTTATCTTCACTCAAGATGGTTTTGTGGAGAAACTTGCACCAGTCTATTCCATTAAGCAAGTTGTCGGGGTAACTGTTCCAACCGCCATTTCTGTATTGAATTCTGCAAGGTTGGATTTCATCACCAACTAGTGTTTTCGGTACAGAAAAATATTGTTTGTGTGTGGTTTGAACTCCTAGATTGTTAGGTGTGTGATTCAATTGTTTGGTTCTTTAGAGACTTTAGGTGATTTTCTTGAGATTTTCTTTGTTTTCGTGTGAAGTAATTAATTAATTAATCTTGGCTAAACTACCGAGACAATCCTGTAGACTTCAGGGGCAGCCTCCCGAATATACACCAAGTCAGCTTGAAGGGCTAAGAGCTCTTGTCACACCTAGTGAAAGTAGAGTTGGGTCACCAAAGGCCAGATAATCATCTTTAATTATTCACCCTGATTATCACGTTCCAGCAACAGAGTATATTTCTAAACCAATTTCATTTTCCGAAGTCACTGGTAGCTTTTCTTCTACTAGTGAATTAGTTGAGGAACCTGAAACTGAACCTGCTACTACTCCATCCTCAGGATTTGCTTCTCCAGTTTCTAGTGGTCCTGGTTCATCCAGGGTAGGAAGTATTATTACCCAAAATCTTCCTTCTGGACTGATTTTCATTGAAGAACTTATTAGTCCGGACGAAGGTATAGCTCTCCCTAAAAATCAACCAACTTTAGAACTTAGGGAGCATGAATCTATCTTTTACAGTCCTTTTCGAAGTGACGCTTGGTACGTATCTTTGACAAAATTTTTAGAAAATCCGGGTCTCGCTGCTTCACCACCTCGTATTCCATTTTATCCAAAGCCCAGAGGCTATTATCCTCCTTCGAATATGTCAAACCGGTCATCCATGTTTTCCTAAAATTCGGAAACTTTTTTATATGGCGGTCCTTCTATTCCATCTAGGTATCAGTTAGTTTCTGGTACTTTTTCAGGAGTGTCTCCTCGGCCCATCGAACATGGGGTATCAACTGGTCATAACGGAACTCCACCATTGAGTGTAGAAGAGATTCTTATGATGTCTGGTGCTATTCTAAATCCGCAACCTCAAGGTAGTTAGATTCCGCCTGGGGAGCAGCCTCAAGGTAGTCAAATTCTGCCTGGGGGGAAACCTCAAGGCAGTCAAATACCGCTTGGAGGGCAACCTCAAGGATAGTACATGCCTCAAGGTCAACCCCAGACTCAATATATGCCTCAAGGTCAACCTCAGACTCAATATATGCCTCAAGGTCAACCCCAATATCAATATATACCTCAAGGTCAACACCAGTTTCAGTACGTCCCTCAAGGTTATCAACCTCAAGGTCAATACCAATCTCAAGGTTTCCAACCACCTTCTCATCAACCATTTGTTCAAGGAACTGGAAATGTACCTTTCAATTATCAGTCCTACACTCAACCTGGTTATGGTCCTCAATATGTTCAACCTATTATGGGTCCTTACCCCGGAATGAATATGGTGTGGGACCCATCTCAAACTCAAAAGATTTTGCAACCCAATGTGTAGTTGTCATCTCAACATGGACAATCCATGGTTTCTGGTTCAACCCAGCAACCCGTCCAGCCTACTATTCAAACTTCTACACCTAGTGTAGCTCATCAGTCTGGGCCTAGTTCACCTCGAACTCCGCCTCAATCGACTACTTCAACTACTGCAGCTTATGTTCAATCTACCCCACCTACTTCTAGAGTATCGACAGCTCCGATTTCTATTGTTCCTGTATCAACTCCTCAGACCTCTCTACACCAATCTGGACCTACAATCCAGACTTCGGTTCAGATGCCTGTAGGAAAACCTGGGCCAAGTACAGTTGTCACAAGTCAACCTCAATTTACTTATCAACCATACCAGGGACAGTATCAATACGGTCCTGCTGTGCAAAGCCTAGTTTATCAGTATCAACCGTACCCTAGGTATACATATCAACAACCTCAATCCCAACAACCCCAGTTTGGTCCGGTTAATCCTGCTTTTTTGGGAGGATATACTATTCCAAATGAAAACCCAATTCCAGGTTACCCTGGGTATCCTCCTCCTAGAGTTGGTCTTGTGACCCAAGGTTTTCGAGACCCTAACCATCAGTTACTATTCATCGCAACTTTGGATTTACCTGACTTGTCGCGCCTTACGAATGATCCAATTTATTATCTTCCGTACTGGCCGCCAATGCCTAATAAGTTGCCTAGTGATATTCTGAAGTTTGAGGGTAAACCGGGAGAGGATCCGTCGAACCATGTGATGACTTATCACCTCTGGTGTGCATCAAATTCCATTATAGATGATTCAATTCGCTTATGGCTTTTTCAACGCACTCTGATTTGTCTCGCGGCTAAGTGGTACATTGAGTTGCCACGAAGCTCTTTTTATGATTTTAGTCAGTTAGCTACTTCGTTCTTAACTCATTTTCAGTTGCCTGTCAGATATGACAATGGCACGGAATTATTAACTTCATTAAAACAGTCAACATCTACATATATTTCAGACCATATTCATGAATAGCGATGTCGACGACGTTTAGTGAAAGTTTTTATCCCGGATCAAATTTTGGCAGAATGGTTTGTTAAAACATTATTACCTAAAATCATTAAGGATGTAGCTAAGGCAGGAGTAGTTACTGAAGAGCAAGTAATTGCTCAGGCTCAATACCTTGACTTAGTTTATACGCAGTTGGGTACTTTACATGAAAAAATCCCTGATCTTCCCAAACAAAATCAAATAACAGCAACTCCTTCAGGTTCTGATGTCGCTAATGGTATGATTGGTACAGTTAACACCAAAATTAAGAAGAAATCTACAAAGAATTCTTCTCCTATTATAACTTTACCAGATTCCCCGACAGGAGAAGCTTCCGCTGAAGTTCCTGCCGATATTCATGTTGTAGAATCTTCTACAGCCAAATCAGAATCTGACGGTAAAAAGAAGGGAAGAAGAAAAATAAACCAAACGAAAAAGAGAAACCAGAAAAAACTCAATCTACTGACGAGAAGCGTAAACCTCGCTATCCTTGTCTCATCTGTGACGAGGAGCACTTTACAAGAGATTGTCCATATCGAGCTGAGGTTTCAAAATTCATCAAAGGTTCTCAAATTCCTATTGTCTTGAAGGATCCTTTTCCTAGTCAAGATAGTAAGTTGATAGGTTCTTCCTCAAATGCTTCAGAAGAACCAATTATGATGATGTCCCATGTCAGGATTGCGACACGATCACAAGATTATGGAAATAAGAATCCTGTTGGTGGTAAGGAACCAGAATCTTCTAGTTCAAACCCATCAACTTCAATTCTTCCTAGTTCCGATCCGCTACATATCGAGAAACCTAATCCAGACGTAGTAATCAAACCGCCTACTAAAGGTATAGTTCAGAAGTCAGCTTTCAATTCACATGCAAGAGCTGCTTGGAACTATAACATTGTTGAAGATTTAGCCATATCCCCTTCAGCTATGTCGGCTTTGGAGGTGCTGCAATCATGTCTAGCACAGCGTAAATTGCTTTTGTCTGCTATAGGAGTTGTTGATGTTTAGGATTCCAACCTTATAATATTCGATTTAGAAAATAGTACACCTTGCTTACCTCATCAAATGGCTTTCCAGATCCCAGTGTTAGTCAAAAACAAGCCTTCCTTTCAAACTGTGATTGATGAGGGAGCTTCTATGTGTATTATGTCGATTCAGTGTTGGAGATTGCTTGGTTCTCCTACACTCAATCAATCCCCGACAATTTTAAAGGCTTTTGATGGCTGGGGGTTTCATCCTTTTGGCATTTTGCAGGATTTACCTATAGGGGTAGAAGGAAAATTTGTTAATCTATATGTGGAAGTGGTTGATGCCCCTCTAGATTACAACCTTCTTTTGGGTCGTAGTTGGTCCTACGCTATGACTGTTGTTGTTTCATCGGTCTTTCGGCTTATTAAATTCCCTCATAATGGAAATATCGTTACAATAGACCAGTTAAATTATTTTTAATTCAACCCAGCCTCTTCTGAGAGTATTCAACATGTCGGTAAAACAACTATCCCTTATAAGGATGTTGGGGTGGGATTGATTACAGATTCTGGTTTACTAGGAACTTTTTTTTTCCTCCTCCTAGTGTATCACCTTCATTTGTAACCATTCACATGGTTTCATCGAACATTATTGCTTTTGATCATCCTTGGATCGTACCTTCCGATTCCGAGCTGGACTCATTTGGTGATGCCATGCCCTTGAGTCCCTTTGAAGTTGCATATCAGGCGGTACAGTCATTTTTCGACTCTAGTTCAACCGAAATTGATCCAATGAATGTGGTCCATGGGGAGTCACTTTCAATCTCAACCTCAGATTCAACAACTTTTTCTAAACCTGTTTACACTGATGAGAAGATTCGTGAACTTTTATCTGTTAATGATTTACCATGGGAAGATCTTCATCATCGATCTTCGTTTTTACCTGAGCTTGATCATTTTGAAAATGATTTCTCATCTATTTTTACCACTGATTATGTCAAGGAATCACAGAATCTGTTGCAACATCCTGATTCTAAGTTGAATTTGGGAAATATTTCTCGAACAATTCCTATTGACATTTCAGTGAAACCCGGAATTATTGAAAACATTCATATAGGTGCTTCCTGTACGGATGAGGAAATCCAAACTTATAAAGCCCTATTTCAAGAATTATGTGATGTGTTTGCATGGTCATACGAAGAAATGCTAGGAATCGATCCATCAATTGTTGTCCACGAAATAAAAACTTACCTCAATGCTAAACCCGTATGGCAACATTTGCATCAGATACACCCAAGAAAAGCTGCTGCTATTAAAGCTGAAGTTGAGAAATTACTTCGTGCAAGTTTCATATATCCAATTCCTTTAACGAATTGGGTATCGAATATTGTTCCTATTAACAAAAAGCAAGGAACGATAAGAATATGTATTGACTATAGGGATATTAATCGAGCTTGTCCTAAAGAGAATTATCCAACTCCCTATATCGTTCAAATAATTGATGATTGTGCCGGCAGTGAAATGTTCTCCTTTATGGATGGATTTTCTGGTTACAATCAAATTAACATACTCCTTGTTGATCAACCAAAAACGGCTTTCATTTGTCCATAGGGGACCTTTGCTTATTGCAAATTACCTTTTGGGTTGAAGAATGCCAGAGCAACTTTTCAACAGGCTATGTCTTACGCATTTCACGACATCAAGCACATTGTGCAGCCTTATCTCGATGATTTACCTGTTGATTCATTACGAAGAGCCGATCATCTCACTCATTTACGATCCATCTTTATGAGATGTAAGCATTATCGAATTAGGTTGAATCCACACAAATGTGTTTTCTGTATAGAAACGGGTCGCTTATTGGGATTTGTTGTTTCAAAAGCTCGCATTCGTATCGATCCCTCGAAGGTTGAAGCCATTATCAAATTACCTCTGCCTTCAACTCTTCGCCAACTCCAAAGTTTGCAAGGGAAAGCAAACTTTTTACGCCGATTCATTCCTAACTACCCCGAGATAACGAAAGGTTTTACCAGGTTTTTGAAACAGAATGCTCCATTCTTTTGGGATAAGATAGCTCAGAAATATTTTGATGCACTTAAACACGCGTTGATCCATGCATCGTTATTGCATCCTCCCAACTACAACCAGGACTACTTTTTGTACCTTGTCGCTTCTCATTCCACCATTGGGATGGTTTTAGTTCAGGAAGATGAATTCAACGTTGAACATGTGATTTACTATCTTAGGCGAACTCTGAATCCGACTGAGCTTAAATATTCACATGTGGAGAAATTGGCCCTGGCAGTTGTTCAAGTTGTCCAACGATTCCGTCACTACATTCTATTACACAAAACCACAGTAATTTATGGCTGTAACCCTATGACATATATTTTGACTAAACAATTGCTAGGGGGAAAGTATTCCAATTTGATCGTTATCCTGCAAGAATTTGACCTGGAATTTGAAAAATCCAAGTCAAAGAAGTCTTTGGTTTTTGCGGAATTAATCTGTGACTTCCCGCGTATTGATACCAAAACTGTGGCAGAAGAATCCCTTGCGGATGAATCTTTGTTTCTTATCAGTACTCTTGATCCATGGTATGGGGATATAATTGTCTATCTCCAAACCCAATATTTTCGGCCTGAAATCTCACAATCTTAGCGAATGAAAATCTTTTTCCAATCCCAACAGTACAGAATTATTGGAGATACACTCTACCGTCGTGGAGTGGATTCTATTTTCTATCATTTTTTAACTCATGAGGAAGTTGAAAAGGTTCTGAATGACTATCACTCTGGAGCGTGTGGCGGTCATATGTCTGGGTATGCCACAGCCCAAAAGATATTCCGCGTTGGTTATTTCCGGCCATCCTTATTTAAAGATTGTATCAATGCAGTCCAGAAATGCCACAATTGCCAAATTTTTGATCGAAAGATGCGTGCTCCACCTGCTCCTCTCCACCCTATAATTGTCGTTGGTCCTTTCATAAAATGGGGTATCGATTTTATTACATGTAACCCTCACTCGGCCGAGGGGTATGTGTATATCATCCTTGCGGTAGATTATTTTACCAAGTGGGCCGAAGTGATGCCTACATTTTCGGCAGAAAGCAAAACTGCTGCTATTTTCGTTTTCAATCATATAATTGCTAGGTTCGATGTTCCTCAAGCGATCATCATTGATCATGGAAGTCATTTTCGGAAAATCACGATGACTAAACTAACAGATCAGCTTGGCCTGTGTCACGATAGCTCTACTCCATATTACCCACAGGCTAATGGTCTGGTTAAGGCAATCAACAAAGTTCTAGTCACCATGATCTGACGAATCATTGGTATTCATCGGTCGAATTGGCATAACATGTTATTTTCAACGCTTTGGGCGTATCGAACCTCAGTCAAAACATCAACAAGTTTCACTCCTTTTCAACTTGTTTACGGGTTAGAAGCAGTGTTACCCATTGAATGCGAAATACCGTCGTTGAAAATAGCCATAGAATTACTTCCAGCCACTTCCGAAGAGGAAAAACATTTGTTGTACTTAGCTCAATTAGATGAGAATCGACGTGATGTTGCATTAGCAATCGAGACTCATGTAAAACAGGTAAAAACTCAGTATGATCAAAATGTTACACCTCGTAATTTTTCGGAAGGGGACCTAGTTTTATTATACGATCAAGCAAACGATAAGCTAAGGGCTGGAAAATTCGTACCCATGTGGCATGGTCCTTTTGTTGTTAAGCGTAAGCTGGCCAAAGGGGCCTATGAATTAGTAGATTTTGATGGTGTCTCTTTAGGTAGACCCAGGAATGGGCTTTATCTGAAAAGATATTATGCTTAGAGTTTGGTGTGGAGATTCTTGTTAGAATAGTTTCTTTCTAGTTGGTGTGTTTTAGATTAGAAAGTGTGTTTAGTTTAGAGAGTGTGTTATCATTATTCCTGCTTATCTTGGTTTTACTCTTGATATTGCAGATGTCGGCGTCTTCCCAAACATACATTGGTTTTGCTGATGGTGCTTGTCGTAGTACATGGAATATTTATTCCGCAGCTTGGGTTATCTATTCACCCTCTGACAAGTTAGTATCTATGCATGGGTTAAGCCTTGGTCAAACAACAAATAACATTGCAGAGTATAGTGCAGTGATTGAGTTATTCTCTGAATCCATCTCATTTGGGATTCGGAGTTTGATTGTAAGGTTAGATTCTGAACTCGTTGTATTACAGCTCAACAGGGTGTATGACATTAGAAATCTAGTATTATTAAGATTATTTTTGAGAGTTCGTCTCTTGGAATGTGAATTTGACTACATTGAATATCAACATATTCCAAGATATTTAAACACATTAGTAGATGCAGTTGCTTCTCAAATGTTAAATAGACATTTGCAATAATCAAGGCAGTAAATTTAAAAGCATTCCATAAACATGTTATAAACGATAGCCAGTAATAGTGATATATCATAGCATAGAAGTGTGTCAAAATATACATCGTCTTCGATCATAGGTTGAAAAACACCTTATGATCGGCAAAAAAGAAATGATAACTCAAAAAGATATAAATTTCATATGAATTCTACAAACGCGATCATCCTATCCCTGATGATGATCACAGTAAAAAACTACTGCTCGGGCCACCCTACAAAGGAACATCCTAAAAGGTCCTAGGACCCCAATCACGTAGCGCTGTAGCCTAAGAGGAATATCATCTATAGTAGTCTCTGGGATGTCTCATATCAAGCACTCTAGATGATGCTCCAATTCGGTCAAGGTCTCTACTGATTGGTCCTATGGGGCTGGTGCTGCGGCAACAGGGTATCTTCGCTCATAGGGCTGAAGAGTGGCTGGTCGCCGTGGACCCACATCTGCATTTAAAACTTTTACTATCAGTTTTTGGACGATTAAAAACAATAAAAAATTAAATTAAATAAAATTTAGAAAATGTTGAAAACAATTTTACCTGTATCATCCCATTGCTCTCCTGGTGGAAGAGCCATGTCTGGATCACCACGATAATCCATCCCAGCATATGGAAAGTCCTGTATCGCGAAAATTTGGTTTCTCAACCAGCAAAAATACTCAGGTGAGAATTGAACAACCTCAGTGCCCTCCTTAGGATGACGGGCCATGACTGCAACCCAACGCATAACCCTAGGATCTCGGGGAAGTCTAGCCTCAATGGTAAGTTGCTGTGGAACCAGCATAGGTACCCTCTCTAGGGAAAAGCTCACAACTAAATAACCATATCCAAAGTTATTTAGTTGTCCATTCTTTGCCCTAGTCAATTGGCCTTTCACATTGGCCAATACAGCATCACACCAATTGAAGATGGTGCCTTGGAAGCAGTCTACCGCCATGCGCATTTGGGAACCGGTAGCTAGATGCAATGTTGTGCTCCCACACAATATGGTGACAGTAAATGCGATCACTTTGAGCTCAGGACGGGTAATGTTCTTAACATCTAGCCGTTTTTCCGTAGTTTAGACATTGCAAAACTCTAGTCGGAGACTAGTGACAGACTGGCCACCTGGCCTAGATCTGAATAGAGATAATCTTTCGCCTCTCTTCGGAAAACTAGTTAGAAAATAAATGTCCTATGGCGTGATTTCGAGACGGTTGCCACCAATGATGAAACACTGGTCCTGCGTGCTCCACCTGTCTACCATCCATTGTAGAAAGTCTACATGTGCCCTCATGCTAGGTATGGCCCAAAATTTCAAAAGCCTGTATTGAAGGTGGATGGAGTAATGCGGCTTGATCCACATCTTTGTGTTCTCTTTCCCGCCAAACAAGCATCTTTTGTACCTGCATGACAAAATAGGCGGATTAGAATCTTGTAATTTCAAAATATTTGGGAAAAAATGCGAAAATATAGGGTTTCAAAATGCGTTTCACGGGGTCCGCACCCGCTGCATTAGGAACAGTGCTCAGGTTCGCACTCTTCCTTAAGGGTAGGTGCGGGTTCACAGGGCACGCATGGTACGCCGACGCAGCCATCGCAAGCGATTTTTAACCTAAATTTTCCTTTAAAAACGAATTTTAAAGCCCTTAAAATGAAAATGAAATGGATGAAATGCAAGTCAATGACGATGTGGATTACCTGGAGCAGACAGTTTTTGATTCCAGCAGTCGGAGTTTCCGCAATCTCTACAGGAAGTTTTCTTACCAAAAGCTCTTATTTTTACTCCAAAGGCAAATAGTAAAAATGAACTTGTAAAAGCCCTTTTTATAAGATCTTTTGAATAAATGAATTTTTAATTTATTTATTTTTCACTTTAAAAAGGTCATTTTTGGTAAATTTTTATTAATTTTAAATAGATATGAGTAATGTTTGCATTTTTTGTGCAGAATATTGGGTGTTCAAGGAGAATTGATCATTTTCAACAAAAAACATAAGAGTCCTCTTTAAGCTCTTTTCTAACTCGTAAAATATGAAAATATTGCCGAGTTTTTCTTTTTTAGGCTCGTTAAAACAGAATTAAAAAGACAGTCCACTTACAACGCTTTTCTGACCGTATAAACACGAAACGATTTTCGGACTTTTGTTGTTTCAAGTTCGATATTGGTAATAAAACGACATGTTTTCGATCACTTTTTTACTTTTTCAGATTGAAGGCACTAATTATGAAAAGTACTCCTAGATCGTAATGATCAAGCGGTTCTCTCAAGTATTATTTTATACTTTTTCAGGCTTGGGAGACACAAATTTACGAAAAGGGACAACCATGGAGTTTTCTTAAGTTTTTCTTTTGACTCCCTAAAATTGAAAAACACCGAGTTTCTCCTATACTAGACTCGTTAAAATTTAATAGTAAAGGACCTGTTCAATTACAAACAGGAACAAACCACTCCTTCTTAGGGTTCGAATCTTAAACTAAGTTAGACTCATCTGAAGGATGAGCTTATAATCAAGCAAATGTTATCCTCCTCAAGCTTGTCAAAAATAAAGAGGTACTTGCCAGAAATGGTGGGGGAAAAGAGAGAAAAATGAACCTGATTGTTATACTTTGTCTTCTGAAAAGCAGTCAACCACTCTTGAACACAACACTTTTGTTCACCTGGGTTGGGAAATCCTTTGCCTAACAGTTAATCAAGCCTTATTTGAAAGTCTTCAGCTGGTTTCTGGGTATTAGCTTTGGGTCAATTGTAACCAAACCATCTGCAGTGTCGTTATGGGTTCAAGAGGTCATTTCAAATAAACCATTCATTTGCAAAATATCTGTCATTCATCTTGACCATCCCTGAGTTAGCCCTTGCCAAATATATTTCTTCAAACTTGATCTATGATTTCATGTTGTGGGCTTGTCTACGACAGATCCCTTTCTATCGACTCTGACTCATTATCTAGAAAGGTGATCTAGAAATCATCAGTACCTTGGAATCTACATGCCTCAATGGCAGGTTTCTCGCCTTTGACGACAGGTTGCATCATTGACCTTCGATCAAAGGATTCTATGACGTGTTCGACATTGACTCATCCATTCACATTTCATATATTGTACTGAGTACTTTGAGGGCCATTGACATTACTGGTGGTTCCTCTCACACTTGTTAACAATTTACATCATTGACTGGTAATCAAGTGGTTTCTACCATGTTCGATTTCGACACATTCATTCACATGGATAGAATCGTACTAGTTCGGGAAGTAGAAATGAAGACCCTGGATCTAGTTTCCACCATCTAGGCTGCGAGGAATTTTGTTATTCATTATCCAGTGGACTATTCATAAACAGATGGTTGCGCCCATATTGTGCCTACATATGTCTATACTTGTGATGTATTACAAAATCATTCTTGTATCAGAGCAGTTTAGATAGTTTCTAGTTAGTTTTGATCTGAGTATGGGAATGCCTACCTCAATGATGATATGATCATATATATATATATATATATATATATATATATATATATGTTGCATTGAATGTTTTTACAGGTTCCAACCGGGGTATCCACAGGAAGATCCTTGAAATGATAAAGCACTTCACTCTTCACAGATGACAAAAAAACATCCATCTATTACAGACTTCGCACTTTAGGGGGAAATCTGTTACACGAAAAATTGTCACCATGACTTTCTGTAACCAATATGAGTCTATCAGCACTCATACATACCTCCTTGGCAAGTCTTAAACCTCAGCTCTACATGTCAAGCTTTGAAAATGAGAGAAAGTCCTTAAAAATCTCTAAAATCCTAGTTTTGCACTTTCTCTTAGTATTACTTGTGGTGCTGCACTCATTGGTCATGTCCCTTGTGCACCTGACCGCTCTATATCTGCATGTATGGGTGCAAACCCCTATAAAAGTTAAAAAGGCGCAAGTTTATTCTTAAAAATTCACTTTGAGTCAATTTTAGAAGGAATCTTGCGCTGGAAAGTTCACTCCTTGATGGTGCATGCATCCCATTCCTTAAGGAGCTAACCCCTTGATGTGAGGAGCTTATCCCCTTGAAGAAGGACTCTATCCCTTCAATGGTGGACCTATAACTTCCTTCCCTTGCACTATAAAATGAAGCTTTGGGCTAGTTACTTAGGAGGTTGAAAGCTGAATATTTTTGAGGGTATATGCTGCTGGAACTTAATTTTCCTAATTGAGATTTTAAGAGGAAAGATCACATACCCTTTGATCTCATTGGGGAGAGAGTGAGGCTTGTCAAAGTAGAGGAGATTCTTGCCTGGACCCTGGGAAGAGCTTGTACAACATCAAGCACCAAGGTTGTAAAGTTCTTCTTTCTCAAAGTTAATATAATCAAGTTTATTTTTCTTAATGAGCTGTGTTTAATGGTTTATTTCATAGAATCCTTGATCACTATGATGAACATGATTTATTATATTAGCTATGCAGTTGTTCTTTGATGTGTGCATGTTTGTGTTTGCAGGTTATTAAAAAGGAAACTCTTTGAAGCTGTTGGAGCAAGGCTGCCACAAACTAGAGTTAGACTCAAGGTAGGGTCTAAAACACCTCTTAGTTTGTACCAATGAATCAAAATATGTTTAGAAAAAATTAGATTTGCTTGTCCTGCTTGTTGCTAGATATCGATTGATACTAGGGAGATCGGTCTTGTCAGAAAGAATGATTTATCCGCTTAACAACTGTTTCGACAATATGGTCTATTCCCATTTGTTCATCTGAAATAATATCCAGAATCTCTTATGTTGAGTCTCAGCAAATTGATCCTTTGCAACAATATCAGTTGGGCAGTCCGGTCCCCAAAGGCCAATCATCCCTTTGAGCACTGGATTGCCGCCATATGGGTTTCCTTTTTTCCTCTGGGAGAACAACCATATGGGAGTTCGCAATAGAATTTGGGTCATACTGGAATTACATCCAACGGTTGGGTGCCAATACTGCCTCAAGAGCCAAGAGTTGTATACTCAATGCAACAAAGCCTACCTGTGTCAAATATCCCCACTACACTGGCCATTGTGACAGTGTCGTAAGTACAAGTGTTGCATGTTGTATGCCAACCTCAAGTTTCTCAGGTCGTAATACAACAGCCTCCTGTCTCCACGACGCAACCGCAATCACCGATTAGTGGCTCCCTAGCTAGAGCGACCCAGGTTCAAACGGGTACTATTACCCCTCATCTTGGTCAAATAGCCAGTATTGGACAACAACAAATGGTTTCACAACCATGTCTTGTGCAATATCAAAAACCATAATTCCAACAAGCTTACCAAGGATCTGAGCAACAAGTCTTTGCAAGTAATGGGCAGGCATATATTCAAAACGGTCAACAACAATCATATCAAAATGGTTATGCCAATCAACCTTACCAAATTTATTAGCATCAAATGCATTATGCTAGTATGCAAAGACCCATTGCTCAGGCAATCCCATCTTATCCTGGGTATGCTTCGCCGAACCTGAATCAACATTTGCCCTTCGTGGCGAATTTAGAGTTTCCGGATCTAAATTGACTAACAAGCAATCCAATTGCTTATGCCCCTTGGTGGCCAGTGATTCCTCATAAAATTCCGTTAGATATTCCTAAATTTAATGGAAATCCGGGTGAAAACTCGTCGAATCATGTGATGACCTTTCATCTATGGTGTTCATCCAACACTCTCAATGATGATTCGATTAGGCTTCACCTTTTTTAGTGAACATTAACTAGTCCGGTAGCAAAATGGTACAATGAATTGCTTAGAGCTTCATTTGATAACTTCAGCACCCTTGGCACAACCTTTTTAACCCATTTTCAGTTACCAATAAGGTACGAAATAGGAACAGAGCTTCTTACCAATTTCAAACAAATGATAGCCACTCACATATCTGATCATTTTCATGAGTGGTGGCGTCGTCATAGAATGGTAAAAGCATATGTTCCTGATCAACTACTAGCTAAATGGTTTATTAATTCATTATTACCTTCTATCACAGAAGATGTGGCAAAGGGGGGGGGTCATCACTGAAGAGCAAGTCATTACTCGTGCGCAATATCTAGACTTGATCTATACTCAATCTGGCATGCTCTATGACAAAATCCCTGATGCTCCTATACCAGAATTTTTCATTCCCCCTCCTCCTAAATCAAACAAAGATTCTCATGCCGACGATGGCGTGATAGGTACGACAAGCACAAAGACCGTAAAGGCTACATCAAAGAAAGCTTGTACGGTTTCTAGACAAAATGAAAATGAAGAACTTCTCACCTCGGAGGTAAATGTCGTGTCCACTGACAAAGGAAAAAAACTGAAGCAACCAAGAGGCAAGAAGAAAAAGAAAGGGAAAAATAAGAAACAAGAGGAGTTGTCTCCTGAAAAATATTCTGCAAACCCTTCTGGAGAAAGGAAACCAAATCATCCATGCTTTATATGTGATGAAGATCATTGGACGAAAGACTATCCACGTAAAGCTAAGCTTAGGAAACTCTTAAAGAATTCAAAAACCTCAATGATATTGACTGGTCCATTTCAAAATCCAAGAACCGATCTGGTTGCTAGTGACAATGCTTCCCCATCCCAAGTGCTCATGTTGGCCGTCTTGAAACAAAAAAATGATTCTTTGACATTGACAAGGAATAAAGATTACAGGAATCCATAGCTGTCGAACAACAAGGCTACTGATCAACCTAGTAGTTCGAAAAAAACTTCGACTGAAGTTGTGCCACCCATCATTCCTGAGCTAATGATAAAGCCGCCAAAGGGAGTAGCAGCACAAAATTATAATATAGTAGAGGACCTGGCCCAATTGCCATCCGCTATGTCGACACTTGAGGTACTACAAAATTGCCCCTCCCAGAAGCAGGCTCTATTATCAGCAATAGGTGGGATTTACCCAGTGGATTCCAATCTTGTGACCTTTAATCATAAAGGATATGACCCACAATTACCAGCTCAACTCGCTTTCCTTATTCAAGTGAAAACCCTCAACAAAAATGTTCATCGAACAATTATTAATGAGGGAGAATCTACATGTATTATATCGATGAGTTGCTGGAAAAAATTAGGTTCACCACCCTTATCGTGATCATCGATGACATTAAAAGAATTTGATGGATGAACATACACTCCATATAGGATTTTAAGTAACTTGCAAGTGGAACTGGGGCAAAACAGTAGAAATTGATGTTGAAGTTATCGATGGAAACCTTGATTACAACATCCTACTAGGAAGGCCCTAGATATATGCTATGGCTGCTATTGTGTTGACTTACTTCAGAAATATTGCATTTCCTTTCCAAGGAGGAATTACAATCGTCGACCAACAAACATTTCTCCTCAACAGTTCACAAGTTACGGGAAGCATTCCGATGATCCATGGGAGCTCTCAGTCGCTTCAAAATATCAAAGTAGGCCTACTAAAAGACCTGACATTGATGGGTACCTTTTCCCTATCGCCTCCAAACAATCTAGCGGAAGTGGCCACGGTGGGAACCTGCAATATGGTGTCTTCCATTCAGAAGATATCCGATCATGATGTTAGCATGGATCATCACGAGGTTTTTCCTCCAAGCCCAATAAAAATATTGTAGCAATCAATGTTTTTGGCATGGTAGGCGAACCCAAATCAACACTCTTCAAGCATTTCGATATATAGGTCTAAGGAATATGGTACCTCTTCAGATCCTTGGTCGAATGTACATTCTAGAGATGAAGGAATTGTTTAGTCAATGATGATTGACGAGGCACCATGGGAAGATTACCACCATCGTTCCCATATTCCAAATTACAAAGAAGATTGTTCCAGTGACCTTGATCATCCTTCAGTTTTTGATTTCTTATCAATACTGTAAATACGGTGGATTCCAAGTGAAAATTTTCCAATATTGAAGAGACTATCACCATCAATATCTCGACCAAACCAAATGTCATAGAGAATATTCATGTAAGAAAATCTTGTTCTCCTTCAGAACTGGAAATATATTACACTCTCTTTCGTGAGTTTAGAGATGTCTTTGGATGGTCATATGAAGAAATGCCACGAATTGACTCGAGCATAGTTGAACACGAAATTAAGATGTATCCAGATGTCAAACCAGTATGACAACGACTTTGGTAGGTGCACCGCAAGAAAGACGTTGCCATCAAGGCAGAAGTTGAAAAACTTCTCCATGCTGGTTTCATTTACTCGGTTCCTCTAATCGATTGGGTATTGAATATTGTTCCCATGATGAAAAAGCAAGGAATGATTAGAGTGTGCGTCAATTATAGGGATGTAAATCAAGTTTGTCTGAAAGAAAACTACCCTACACCCTTCATTGACCAAATAATTGATGGATGCATCGGATGTGAAATATTTTCATTTATGGATGGATTTTCTGGGTATAATCAAATAAATATCCGCCCACGGGACCAGTCAAAGACTGCATTTATTTATCCGTGGGGCACATTCGCTTACCACAAGCTACCTTTTGGTTTAAAGAACATAGGGGCAAACTTTTAGAGGGCAATGAATTATGCCTTCCATGACATCAAAAACATCGTTCAACCATATATCGATGATCTTTCGGCTCATTCGCGAAAGCGGACCGATCATCTTTAGCATTTAAGAGCGATATTTCTATGTTGCTGACACTACAAGATACGACTCAATCCACACAAATGTGTGTTTTGTGTCGGTTCTAGTCATTTACTTGGATTTTTAGTCTCAAAGGACAGGATTCATCTCGACCCGTGTAAGGTTAAGGAAACCATTGATTTTCCTCCACCTTCAAACTTGCTTCAAATTTAGAAACTCCAAGGGAAAACAAACTTTCTAAGGAGGTTCATTCCAAATTACGCTGAACTTGCTGAAGGTTATACGCGTTTGTTGAAAAAAGAAGTGCCCTTCATCTAGGATTAGGTTGCACAAGATTACTTTGATGCTCTAAAGGAATCGCTAATAAAGGCATCATTAATGTATGCTCCTGGTTATCAAAAAGGCTTTAACCTGTATCTGGCTACAGCAGATACGACCATAGCAATGGTTTTAGTTCAAGAAGACAATGGAATTAAAAATCCTATCTATTATTTAAGTCCAAAATTAAATGATACAAAAACCAAGTACTCCTATGTTGAAAAGCTGGCTCTCGCAGCTGTTCAAGCGATACAAAGATTTCAAAACTATATCCTCTTTCAAAAAGCTACCATTTTGTCAAATTACAACCCCATGACTTATATCTTGTCGTGACAGTTACTAGGGGGAAAATATTCCAAATGGATAACAATTTTGCAAGAGTTTGATATGGAATTTGCAAAGTCCAAATCAAAGAAATCCCTGGTGTTCATGGAATTACTATGTGACTTCCCATCGTCGTCCAACGATTCAACATTCAAAGAAACAATCATGGATCAATCTTTGTTTCTGATATCTACAAGCAATCCATGGTATGGAGATATAATTATCTATCTCCAGACCCAAACATATAGGTCTAATACCTCCCGTTCAGAGCAACGATGTACTCGATACCAAGCAAAAGACTACATGATCGTCGGTGATACACTTTACCATTGTGGTATTGATACATTTCTGCGGAGGTGCCTCACCCATGAGGAGGCCGAAAAAGTCCTGAATGATTATCATTCAGGCGTGTGTGGGGGGCATCAATCTGGTTACACTACAACACAAAATATTTTATGAGCAGGATACTTTTGGCCAACAATGTTCAAGGATTGCATAACCGCAATTAGAAGTTGCCATGTTTGTCAAATTTTTGATCGCAAAACCAAAATACCACCTGCACCTCTGCAGCCAGTAGTCGCTATTGGGCCATTCGCCAAATGGGGCATATATTTCATGACATGTAACCCCACCTCGGACGGGGGGCATGGGTATATCATAGTCGCAGTTGACTATTTTACAAAAAGGGCCGAGGCGATGCCTACATTAAACAATAGTGGTGAAGCGACTGCTCTTTTCTTTTTCAATCATGTAGTCACCAAATTCGGTGTTCCACAGGCTATAGTCACAGATCATGGATCGTATTTTCGCAATCACATGATGGTTGAGCTGGCTTCCAAATTAGGACTGTCCCATGACAACTCTACTCCGTATTATCTATAAGCTAACGGGCAAGTTGAAGCAATCAACAAAGTCCTGAAGCACATGCTGCAAAGGATGATTGGAGTCCATAAATGGAGTTGTCATCTAATCCTGTACTTAGCCTTGTAGGCATACCGAACATCGGTGAGAAATGCGACCGGGTTTACACCCTTTCAGCTGGTGTATGGCTTGGAAGCAATCTTACCTGTTCAGTGTGAAATATCATCCCTCAAGCTTGCAGTCAATCTTCTCCTTGGAACTTTAGAAGAAGAGGCTCATTTCTTGGAATTAATCCAACTAGATTAAACCTTTCATGATGCCGCCTTGGCACATAAGAAATGAGTCAAGGCACAGTTTGACAAAAATGTCAAACCCCATGTCTTCTCAGAAGGTGATCAGGTCTTACTTTACGACTAGGAGTCCGATAAGTTGGGAGCAGGTAAGTTCCAATCTTTATGGATGGGCCCCTATATTGTTAAGCGTGTGTTAGAAAAAGGAGCCTATGAGTTAGAAGACTATGACGGGATTCCACTATTGTAACCCCGAAATGGGTTGTACCTTAAGCATTACTATGCTTGACTCTGTATAGTAACCCCTTCATATGCTTTCGTTACATTTTTGTTTTTGCTAAGAGTAATCATTTTGGTTAAGTAATCCACTTTTGCATTTTTTTCAGATGTCGAACCTATTGGAATCATTTTTTAGATATGCTGATGGAGTGAGTCGTAGTTTGCGGAACCTATCTTCTGTAGCCTGGGCCATCTTTGATCCAAGAGGTGAGTTAGTGGGTTTCAAAGGGGTATGTATTGGCTGATCAATGAACAACATCGCTGAGTACAACGCATTGATATAACTCCTCTCTGATGCCATCGTGCATGGCATACGCTGACTTGTCATCAAGCTAGACTCACAACGCATCATTCTACAACTCACTGGCATCTATTCCATGTGGAATCTAGCTATTTATCGCATGTTCCTAAGGGTCAAGATTTTGGAAAGACAGTTTGATTCTATCCAATATCAACATATTTCCATAAGCTTAAACACATTAATAGATTCATTGGCAAATTATGTGTTAAATAGACATTTGCGACATTTATAAAAGAAAAGCATTCCATCAATATTTGCATCAGGATCATATAACTTAACCAAAATAAAGCTCCGAAAATAAAACTATATATAATTGTTTATGGTTTACACATAGTGTTCTGTGTCCAAGACAAAATCGGTCAAATGACCCAAAAACTCAAAATTCTAGGGGGCACCCTAGTCTAATGGTGTTGGTGATAACAAGTCACCGCCTATGCAATCATGCGTAAAAGCCTAGTCCATCCATGTGGCGTGCCAGGAGTATGTCGCTGTAATCTCAGAGGCAGATCGTTAGTCCTCACATCTAGGGATACCGAGAGTGAGGCCTTCGATCTAATCCTGCAATACTACAAGAGTCTCGCGCACATCCAGGTCGCGAAGGAAAACCCTCCCTACAACCTCTCCTACTGGAATGACAGCTGGTGCTCTCAGTCACACTGCTGGTCGCACCAATCCAATATCTGCATGAGCACATGATTTTTGATTAGTATTGATAAAAGAAATCACATGAACATTATAAAAGCAATAAACAAGGATATGGTCAGAGATTTTACCTATAACACTCCATTGCTTGCCAGCTGGCAGCACCAAATCTGGGTCACCCTGGAAATCCATACCAGCATACGGACACTCAGCATAAACCATCTCCTGACGGTTGAACCACTCAAAGAAGGCATCAGAGAAAGAAACCTGTGGCTAACCAGCATGTCGGGGCATAAGGTCAACCCATCTCTACATCTGTGGCTTAGTCGGTGGAGGAAAACCAAGTGAAATGTACTGCGCCTCCATCAGTGGGATCTTCTCTAAGCTGAAAGTGGTCAAAATGGAACCATAGCCAAAGTTCTTAGATCGCCCATTTTTCACCTTGGTAAGCTGTTCTTTTATCACTGGAAGTACTGCATCACACCAGTTGAGCACCTTCAGTTCAAGGAATTCCAAGGCATACTACATATAGGACCTATTGGCCAAGTGAAGAGCCACACTACCAGCCAGTCTAGTAAAGGTGAACAAGATGGTCCTCAAGGACCGGTCAGTGACATCTCGGATGTTGATCTTGCCGTCCCTGCTCAGCTGAGATCCTTCTCTACAGTATCGGTGAATATAATCCCTCACGGATTCGCCCCCATGGGCAGAACCTGATAGTGAGAGAGGGGCACCACGCCTCGATAAATTGGTCAAAAAGTAGATGTCCACAATAGTCAAGGGGATGGATTTGCCTTTGATCTGGAACACCTGGTTGATAGGATCCCATGCATCGAGGAAATATTGCAACAAGTTGATTTGTTGCCTCATGCTAGATATGCGGAAGAACTTGAGCAAACCACAGCTCCGCAATGCAGTTACCGTACCTGGATCATGTAAAGAAACCGTGTCCTCTTCTTCATGCTCATGTTCTCACCATGTAACAATCATTTTTCTCCGATGAATCTCTGAAAAACAAACAAGAGAAGAGTCAGGATCCTGATTTGGCAAAAAATAGGCAAAATTTCCATGAAAAAACAGTGCACAAGTTTCCCTCCTTGCGCCCATCGCACCCCAGTTGTGTACTGGGTGAGATGCATATTGACTGGCCAATGGCCAGCCCAGTATGCATCACACCTTTCGATATACACAGGGTGCGATGGGGGTAGAATGAATTGTTCAAACCTGAGAGGCTCAGAAAAGCAGGGGAACATGCTCAGAATTCAAAAAGGAAAGAATGCAACTAAAGAGCATAGGTTTATCTCCTACCTGGTCCAGAAGATGCCAAGAATCATCCATAGAATCTCCCAGAATCAACTAGTGAAAATTAAGGGGGAAAACACCTCCAAAGCTCCAACAATCTCAAGCTCAAATGAAATGGTAGAATGAGGGGTAAAAAACTACTTTTAAATTACTTTTCACGTAATTCGAGTAAGGTATCAGTGTTTTAACTCATTTTTCAAGCATGTATTCTCATCTCTAATTAGTTTGATGGAGCAATTGAATAGGCAGTATGACCATCGAAAGAACAAAGTGTTGACGATGAGTCGAATATCAATGACCGTTTTCACGAGAATTTTTTATGCGAAGTTCAAGCTCGTTAAAAATTAAACCTAAGCAATCAGCAAATGTTCCCCCAGAGTTTAATCTCATTACAAAATGAACCAATATCCAGTAAATAACCATTGCAAATGCATTATCATCAGCTTTTGAGACCTGGTTTTGTTCTTACCATCACCTCCACTCTTTTTTAGCCAATCATATGCCTCCATTTGATTGTTTACTCTTTTGAGGAACAACTGCAACGAGTGATTCTGTTAGCCATCCTCGTGACACTGCCATGATTGGAAAATTCCAAACCTTACCTGGAATAAGCTGCTACCCGAAAACATCACTCGTTCTTCAAAAACGAGTCTCCTTTAAGCTCTTTTCATCTGACTCGTACAATATGAAATGATTGCCGAGCAATTGGCCTCTCCAGTTCATTAAAACTATTGGAAGTGTTATCCCTCCTCTAGATTTTAATATTTTTGGACTTGAGGGATTATTACACAAAAATATCGAGCGCTTGTCTTGTTCGGCTTGTTAAAACTATAGAAAATTCATCCCTTTCATATTATTTTATACTTTTTCGGACTTAAGGGATTATAGAACGAAAAAGGATTAATGGAGTTTCCTTTCCATCCCTTTTCAGACTCTCTAAAATTGAAAAAGGACCGAGTTGTCTTTGTTGTTAAACTCGTTAAAACCAATAGCGACAAACTTGTCTATATAGGTGAGAACGAGATTCACTATCGCTAGGATCATTAAAACATAGCGACGGGTTTTCCCGAAGGGAAAATTATAGAACAAGCATATGTTATCCTCCTCAAGCTTGACAAAAATAAAGAGGTACTGGTTAGCAATGATTGGGGAAAGTTGGGAAGAAAACTTGAAGAAACTTTATTGGTAGCAAGCCACTCTTGAACATGACACTTTCACTCCATCACCATGATTGAGTCGGGTTGGGTTATTCCATTCACCAATCATATTACCATTGGTCCATCCTACCATCCATATTTGAGGTTAACGCTACCAATCCATTTCAATGTCGCCGATATGTTCAAGAGAAGTCGATCAAAGACTTCACCAACCCAGCTTGTGTCTCACCCGCTGCAATACCTTCACGCTTCATTCTTTCATGGCCACCACCCTAAACCCTATATCATCAGATCGTTTTCACCTCCACAAAGTCATTTTCTCTGTTCCATGTCGTAGATGTGGGATTCATTCAGGCCCTCCTACGACGGGTCACTTCTTGTCGACATCAACTCAATATCCAAGAAGTAGACCTAGAGACAACACTTTCAGTACTTTAAAGCTTGCATGCCTTAATGGCAAGTTTCTCACTTCCAACGATAGGTTTACATCAATGGCCTTCGATTGAAATATTTTGCGTGGTGTTAGATACCAATTCCCATTTTCACACCACGCGAATTGTATTGTAGTACCTTGAGGGTCATCATCATTATCGGTGATTCCTCTCACGCCTGTTAACAACTTACATCATTGGCTAGAAATCAGGCGATGTCTTTCCATGTTCGACTCGAGAACATCTTTTCACATGGATTGACTTGTACTTCGAGCAAAGATTGAATGAGTTTGAAGACCTCGGATCTAGTTTCATCCATCCGGGCTGCGATATATTCAGGAAAATAAAGACATCAAATGTACATCATTACTACACAGATGATCATCTGAATCAAAGGATGATGTCTCTATCTGAATCATCAGTCTGCTACACAGACGATTGTCTGCCCTATGTACATGAAAATGAATCTATAAAGCTGAGCATGGGAATGCCAGCATCAGCTATATCATGAAAATATTATGAAGATAATGTATTGTATTGTATCTTATTATAGGTCACCTTCCAGTTCGAAAAACCTCGGATCCTCATGATAAAGCATTTCACCCGACATCAAAATATTTACGACCTCATACTTTAGGGAGCAACTGTTATAGACATATTTGGGCATTGAAACCCCAATCATATATGTCCATAAACCAAGGGCTTCTAAGTCCCTAAAAGTGTTGTTTCATACCCTAAAGGAACAAGGTCAGCTGATTACATCATCTCCCAGAAGTTCTCCACAGAAAATTGCTCAGAACTGGTCAAAACTGGACCATATAGACTGCTCAGTGAAAAGGGTGTGATGCATCTCACCTACCACATGCAAAAAGTGCAATGCATACTAAAACTCCCTTCTGTAGGGTGCGATGGGTGAGAGTAGACAAATGGCAGAGATAGTTTGCAAGGTGGATGATCATGGAATCTTCCAGAAACTTCTCCTGTGACAATTGCCTCTCTGAATTCGCCCAGGGATGAGAAAGAGATCATCAATCTCCAATTGGAATCAAGAACTATCAGAGAGAAGACACTAATGTAAATACCAGAAGCTAACTCACCCCCCTGCAATCATCTATATATGGATCCCTCATCCCAGAGATCTAGAGGCTGGAATTTTGCATCTTGTAAGGAAGTGTTGTTGGTTCCCTGGTGGAACATCATAGTGTTGGGTGATCTAAGCTTTTCATGAGGTGAAGAAGGGCTTTCATCCTGGGAAGATGATGCTGGGTTAGATCAATGGGTTGTAATCCTCTCTTCTAATCTTTATATCAATAAAGCTATTCAAGTTTTCCTCCACATTCTTCTATGTTTGATGATATATGAATTTGTGTGGTCAATATATATCTGGTCCTATATTGCTTATGATTGTAGATCTATGTACTTTGAAGATATTATGCTGCTTTGACTTTATAGGTACTCTTTGAAGTGGAGTAATCAAGGGAGGAGCGGCAAAGATCCATCAAAGGGGAGAAGGAACAAGCAAGGAACCAAGTGAAAGATTGAGGTTGGTGTTCTTTTCTCCTCTCCTATCTACTTCTCATAAAGGAAAATGAAAGTAACTTTAGTTTGTTTGTTTCTAAGATAGCTACCCGTCTTAGTGGGACTAACAGCTCTGCATGGACACTAGATTTCTCGATAACAAAAATGACTGCCATGATCAGTAATAATCATTTGAGGAACACTAAATATAGCAATTATATGATTGAAAATGAAAATTGTAGTAGTTTTACTATCTGCCAAAAATGTAGGCATCGCCTCGGCCCACTTAGTAAAATAATCTACCGCAAGGATGATATACGCGTGCCCCCCAGCCGAGTGAGGGTTACATATAATAAAGTCGATACCCCACTTTGCAAAAGGACTGACAACAATTATAGGGTGGAGAGGAGCAAGTGGAGCGCACATCTTACGATAAAACATTTGACAACTGTGGCATTTCCGGACTGCATAGATACAATCTTTAAATAAGGATGGCCAAAAATAACCAGCGCGCAATATCTTTTGGGCTGTGGCATGCCCAAACATATGACCACCACATGCTCTAGAGTAATAGTCATTAAGAACCTTTTCATCTTCTTCATGAGTTAGACAACGTCGAAAAACAGAATCTGCCCCATGATGATAGAGTGTATCTCTAATAATATTGTATTGTTGGGATTGGAAACGTATTTTCCTTCGTTGAGATCATGAGATTTCGGGAAAAAAAGATTAGGTTTGGAGATAAACAATTATATCTATGTACCATGGATCAAGAGTATTGATAAGAAGATTGAACAAAAGCTGCAGTAGTTGTAGTAGTAGTTTGAGGTGGAGTCCAAGGTGAACTAGGCCCAGGCTAATGAACTACACCAGGTGCAGAAGTTTGGACAGTAGGTTGGACAGGTTGTTGGGTTAGACCAGAAACCAAAGGTTGTCCAGGTTGACTTGATAACTGCACATTAGGTTGCAAAATCTGTTGAGTTTGAGATGGATCCCACACCATCTTCATTCCAGGGTATGGACCCATAAAATGTTGAGCATATTGAGGACCATAACCAGTTTGAGCTTGGGGCTGATAATTGAGAGGTACATTACTAGCTCATTGTACAATTGGTTGACTGGAAGGCGGTTGGAAACCTTGAGTTGGGTATTGACCTTGAGGTTGATAACCTTAGGCATGTACTGAAACTGGAGTTGACCTTGAGGTATATATTGATACTGAGGTTGACCTTGAGGTATATATTGAGTCTAGGGTTGACCTTGAGGTATGTATTGTCCCGAAGGTATGTACTGTCCTTGAGGTTGCCCCCCAGGAGGCATCTGACCACCTTGAGGTTGCCCCCCAGGCAACATCTAACTACCTTGAGGTTACCCCCCAGGTGGTAATTGAGTACCTTGAGGTTGGCCCCTAGGCAGTAACTAACTACCCTAAGGTTTCCCTCCAGGTGATAACTGACTACTTTGAAGTTGCGGATTTGGAATAGTACCAGACATCATAAGAATTTATTCTACGCTCAACGGTGGAGTTCCGTTATTACCAATTGATATCTCATGTTCAATTGGTTGAGGAGATGCTCCTGAAAAAGTACCATTGAGTGATTGATACCTAGAAGGAACAAAAGGACCACCATACAAAAATGTTTCCAGTGTTTGGGAAAAAATGGATGACCGTTTTGACATATTCAAAGGAGGATAATAACCTCTGGGCATAGGATGAAAAGGAATTCAAGGTGGTGAAAAAGTAAGACCCGGGTTTTCTAAAATTTCGTCAATGATACATACCAAGTGTCACTTCTAAAAGGACTATAGAATATTGATTCACACTTCCTAAGTTCTAAAGTTGGTTGATTTTCAAGGAGAGTTGTATCTTCGTTCGGACTAACAATTTCTTCAATGGAAATGAGCCTAGAAGGGGGATTTTGGGTACTGATACTTCCTACCCTAGGTGAACCAGGACCACTAGAAGTTGGAGAAGCAGATCCTGAAGATGGAGTAACAGCAGGTTCAGTTTCAGGCTTAGAAATTTTAGGTTCCTTAATTAATTCACTACTAGGAGAAATACTACCAGTAACTTCGGAAAATGAAATTGGTTCAGAAATATACTCTGTTGCTTGAACTTGATAATCAAGATGAATAATTAAATATGACTCTCCGGCTTCCAATGACCCAACTCTACTGTCACTAGGTAATACAAGAGCTCATAGCCCTTCATGCTAACTTGGTGCATACTCAAGAGGTTACCCCCGAAGTCTACGGGATTGTCTCGGTAATTCAGCCATGATTAAAAATTTAATTACTTCACACGAAACAAAGAAAATCTCAATAAAGCCACCTAAAGTCTCTAAAGAACCAAACAATTGAATCACATGCCTAAAAAGTCTAAGATCTAAAACCACACACAAACAATAACTTTTCATACCAAAACACTAGTTGGTGATGAAATCCAACGTCGCAGAATTCAATACAGAAATGGCGGTTGGAACAGTTACCCCAACAACCTGCTTAATGAAACAGAATGGCACAAGTTTCTTCATAAAACTGTCTCGAGTGAAGAGAACCCCCCAGAGAGTCCAAATGAGTCTAGTCGACGTCTGCTCCAGGTACAGTGAGACCCGTCCTTCACCGTCACCTTAGGAAAGAATATTAAGATTATGGTCACTAAGGTTACCAACATTAACAAATACAACTGGGGGAACAGTCTACGATCCGATCTACGCGCAAGGGCAGAGTAACAAAGGTAAATCCCCTTGAAGGCTCCTCGACATGATCAATTCGAGGTTTACCAACAAGTGACCCCAGGCTCCTTGACAACGACTAATTCGAGGTTTACCGTTTATAATACGTGCAAATCTTCTATCTTTCCCAATGAGACAGACTTGACTATCTCAAAGGTTTAGACATGATCTCGTGATTGACTCCTTTAAGAGAATATTCCCAGATTATATCAATTACAATTGGATTTATTTCCTACCGCAAGATATAGCTACTTGTTTTTTTTAACTATCTTGGAGAGTTAATTACTCCCTACTCCAAGATACTAGCCTAAGCTATATTGGTGATAAGAGCCCTAGAAATAAAAAGATTTCTAGATCAATTTTAATTAAGCGTTACTTTTATGGGTTGTTTCTTAAGTAAATAGGTATGGATATGTTACTTTGATGGTGTGAAGACTCAACTCCAAAAACACTAAAAATGCACCTAAAATGATAAACAATTTGTTTTTCCTTCAATGAATTTCTAGCTAAAAGTAAGAGTTAAGAATGCAATTCTTTGAAAAACAAATCTTTCCTTCAACATGTAAATGAAAAGAAAATATTTTTTTTTCTTTTTCAATAAACTCAAAATGAGACTACTAATTATGCTCAAAGAAATTAAATCCCTTTTTCTTTTTCAACATTCAAAACTACAGAAAACAATTCTTGCAAAAGAGATTCCACAATTTCTAGAAAACACTCAAAACTATGAAAAACTAATCTTGAGATCTAAAATCTTCTAAAAACCTAATTGATAAAAGCTTCAAATATTTTCAAGGATATTTTACTTAGTTATTCAGTAAACTAAGAATTAATTCGTTCAGAATAACAAATCAATCAAAAAACACCCAACTATGTTTTCTTTTATAAAAATGAAATTCACAACTTATGACCAAGTTCAGTCAAAGATTTGCAAAGAGAAACGAAATCTATTTCTCACGAAGGGCAGATTTCACAGACCATCTAGACTCATCAAGAAGACAAAAAGATACCAGGGTGATCTAAGGTTTCTTAGGATTCTAATCTTTGAGTCACTACAGAGACCAAGTGAAAACCAATCCAGGCATGCAAAACTTCTAGAAAATCATCTAAAACAAAAACACCAATGGAACTTAATCACAAGATACTTTTGATAGGACACATGTAGATCTGGGAGAGACTAAAAATTGTAAATAAAACCTAAACTTAACTGGACGAAAACATTTTATATTTTTCAAAAATTTTGACAGGGTCCACATGCTTCCAATATAACCAAATGTGGTATCACCCTGTGCACTAAAAGAATAGTGTGGAGATGTCCGCGCTGTATTGTAAATAGAATGTGTGGTCCTCTTGAAAATTTTGAAAAAAAAAAACAATCCAGATCCTAAAAACTACCCAATCCCACACACATCAAGCAAAAACTAGAAACAAGAACAAGTTTCTCAAGTCAAAGACAAAGGAAAATAAAAAAAACCAAATTCAGTTCCCTAGTGGAGTTGCCAATTTGTTGGCTGGATAAATCGATCTTGCAAACAAGGCCAATCTCCCTAGTATCAACAGATATCTAGCAACAAGCAGGACAAGCAAATCTACCTTTCTCTAAACATATTGCGATTCATTAATAAAAACTAAAGAGGTGTTTAGACCCTACCTTAAGTCCAACACTAGTTTGTGGTAGCCATGCTTCAACCATCCGAAAGAGTTTCCTTTTGAGAACCTACAATCACAAACAATCACACATCAAATAACACCTATATAGCTAATATAATAAATCATTTTCATCATGGTGATCAAGGAATCCATGAAATAAACCATAAGACACAGCTTATTGAGAAAAATAAACTTGATTTTATTAACTTTGAAATAGAATAACTTTACAACCTTTGGTGCCTTGATGTTGTACAAGCTTTTCCCAGGGTCCAAACAAGAATCTTTTCTACTTTGACAAGCCTCACTCTCTTCCAAATGAGATCAAAAATATATGTAATCTCTCCTCTCAAAAGCTCAATTAGGAAGACTAAGTTCCAACAGCATTTCACCTCAAAAATATTCAGCTTTTAACCTCCTCAGTAACCAGCCCAATGCTTCATTTTATAGTGCAAAGGAAGGAGGTTACAGGTCCACCTATGAAGGGATAGAGTCCTCCTTCAAAGGGATAGGCTCCTCACATCAAGGGGTTAGCTCCTTCAGGTATGGGATGCATGAACCTTAAAGGAGCGAACTTGTCACCTCAAGATTCCCTCTAGAAGCTTCCATAAATGATTCAAAGTGAGTTTTTAAGAATATACTTGCGCCTTTTTAATTTTTACAGGGGTCCGTACCCATAACACAAAGACAAAGTGGTCAGGTGCGTAGGGGACATGACCATTAGGTATGGGATTGGAAGTAATGCTAAGAGAAAGTGTGAAACCAGAGTTTTAGATATTTTTAAGGACTTTCTCTTATTTACAAGGCTTGATATGAAGAACTGAGGTTTAAGACTTGTAAAGGAGGAAAGTATGAGTGGTGATAGACTCACATAGATTGTAGAATGTCAAGGTGACAACTTTTTGTGCAACATCCATAGCAAGAAAATACAGACCAAATTATTGAATCAAAATTACCATTCATCCACAAGCAAACCTACCTTTAGAAACTAGGCCCTTTGACCCTCTGAATTAGCCTCTATGTTTCTCTACACAGTTTTTTTGACATCAAGCCTCTAATCAGTCTCTCATGAAGTCATTCTACCTTGAGCTATTGAGGAAATTGTCTCTCTAGCCTTTTGGAACTTCTACCTGACATCTTGACCTAAGAACAATTTTCTCTCCAACAAATTGAATTTCCCTCTCTAAAACTATTGTGCTACCTCAATGGGATAGCTAGAACCTCTTGCTACTGCCTCCCTGGATTTGGAAATCTTCCTCCGAATAATTGTCCCTGCCCCTCACTCACTACTTTGATCTTTGGCTCTGTTCGGCAACTGGTTGTTGCTACTCTGGAAATCAATCTGTCAGGAAATTGAACTTCTCAAGTATCTTCTCCATCACCACATCGATCTCCTCTTATAATCCACTGTTGGAGCACCAACGACCAATATTAAAACATAATCAATGTTTAAGATCATCTATGGACTGATATTGTGAGTTTCTAGAATATTCTCAGCCTACCTCAATTAATACTGATTAATTAACCATATTCCCTAAGTTTAGACTAAGGAAATATTAAAAAAACAGTTGATAATATAATTGAGACACTTCAAGGCGGAATTTCTAGAAAAAAATTATGGGTTTTGGAGATCTCATGTATTCTAACATCTCCACCAAATTTCAAGGCTAGAACATATCCTATGCTACAAAAAATAACACTCCCTCTTAGCGAGGAATGTGTTCTAGTCATGCACACCCTACCACAACACTTTGTCACTATATCATCTCTTGTCACAATTTTTATGTATGACCATACTGCCACCAATCACTGCACAACTATGATATACACTACATCTTTGTTGTTGTTGATGCTACCATACTCCTACCAACACTGCATTTGCACTGCAACTCTGTCTCATCTGTTGCTACTGCAACTACAACTGAAAAAAATCCAAAACATTGAATCCATTGTTCAATATGATGTATATGTGTCCCAAGTCTCTGAATGCTACTAGCATCTACACTGTCATTGAAGAATCTGCACTACTTTTGACTCTGCACTATGCCAATTGCATTGTTGATCCATCCTGCTACTGAATACTGTGGGTCCCTATAGCAAGGTACTGACCCATGAGGTGGACTCCTTAATGATCCTTCCCTATCTCTGTATATATTTGGGGCTACAATACCAAATCTCCCCACCTCACTCCTTGAGGTATATCTACAAACATCACAAAGTCTTCCTCCAGCCTAGAGGACAACCTGTCAATCTTTGTTGAAGCTTCCTGTTGGTCCTGATTCTCCTCCTTGTCCTTATTCCTGAGAGGACACTAGGTATTGTAGTGACCAAGATGACCACACTTGAATAATTTGACCTTTCACAGGTCCTTCTTTTTCTTTCTCTTCTCCTACTATCCCTGAATAGGACCCTTTGATGCGAGGGCCACATTCTCCTCTTCCTTCACCACCTTCAATCCACTACTATTGTTTCCATTGATGGGGCTCTTTAAAAAATCTCATCTCAACTCCTCCTACTACAAATTGTACCACATGATGTCCCACTTTGGTATCTTATCTCTTCCCATTCTGCTTTGGACAAAGACCTGCCACTCCTCTAGGACAATGTTGAGTGCCAATTGCACTAGCTCCATGGGTTGAGGTACTGCCCCAACAACTAACAACTAGTCTAAGACCTCCTGAATCCTAGTGAGGAAGGGATCTATGTCTTCCCCCTTCTACATCTGAATGCCTCTCAGCTTCTCCTTAAGAAACATCTTCTGATGCTAAGAAGTTCCTTAGTATAACATGGAGAGATCACCCCACGTCTATTTGGCAGTATATTTTCTAGCTATATGTGAGGAAATACTATCCCAAATTACATCTAGGATCAACCACTTGTTATTCCATCTCCTTCTTGTATTGTTTCTGCTGATCTTCATGTTTGGTAATTTCCACTACATTACCAATGTATGATTTTAGGCCATGTTCATCTAGAAGGAAGGACATCCTTGCCTTCCAGATGACATATTTGGAAGCTCCATCCAACATATCATGATCACAAAGCCCTGCAGTGGCCATCTCAATGAACTATATAAAACTCCCTCTTTCCTTCTGCTTGGCTACTCGCACTCCCTTCTAGAGCGAGAAGATCCACTCACAACTACTTCCTATCTACAAGGAAAATCAAACTTCTTGAGACTAGAATTTCCCTGAGGAAAAATTTCCCTCTTTGTGTGCTCTTGTCCCTTGAAACTTCCACCTTGATGTCGGCTCTGCTATAGAAAACTGCTGCAAAACCTTCTATGTCGAGCTAGAGATCTACCCAATGAAAAATCTGAGGTACTACTTCAGCCTCTAGAGTTACTTGATCTGGAAGGATCAAATTTTTATGCCCTCTCTCAGAAAAAGCAAACTTCCTCAAGCAATTTGGCTTCCTAGCAAAAAGATGGCGTTGCCCTTGGGAATTTCAACTTACTACTCTTACTAGGCGGCGAAATTCCTTCTTTTTGCTTCTAAGCTTTCCATATGATCAACTGCACTCTGATACCATGTAAAATTTCCAATACCAAAATCCTATTGTAGAGAATGGTATTATTTATCCTAATTGTCAATTAATCTATTTTATCTGCTATGAAAAATATCAAAATAAACACATTGTAACCTTCACAAATAAAATTGTGGAAAAATAATGCGCTGGAAACTGAGAAATTATAGTACACACACATAAAATATGAGAAAATCATTTTTGGACAAATGTCCCTGGAAAACCCAACTTGGAAAAACCAGTGTAGTAGTGAGGGTTTTTATTATTATGCAATAGTGAAAATATGTGTACAATCTAGATGCTTGAAACTGGCAATCCATAACAAGAAAATCTAGGCAAAATTATCGAAGGGAATTTACCCTTCCTCCACAAGCAATCACAACACAACCTGCCTTCAAAAACTCATCCCTTTGACACTCTGCACCAGCCTCTGCACTTCTCTACATAGCCTGCTTGACGTCAAGCCTCCAATCAGTCTCTGATGAAGTAGTTCTGCCTCCAGCTACTGATGAAATCATCTCTCTGGCCTTCTGAAACTTCTACCCAACCTCTGGAAATGAGAATGATTTTCTCTCCAACAAATCAAACTACCCTCTCTGAAGCTACTTTTTAGTGTGGTATGTTGCCTCACTGGGATAACTCATCCTCTTGTTGCTACATCTCTAGATTTGGAAATCTTCCTCCAGATCACTGTCCCTGCCCCTCACTCGCTGCTTCGATCTCTGTCTCTCTCCAGAAACCGACTGCTGCTACTCATGAAATTGATCTACCAAGAAATCAAACTTCTCAAGTATCTTATCCATCACTACATTGACCTCCTCTTATAATCCATAGTTGAATCACCAAAAACCAAGATTAAAATATAATCGATGGCTAGAACCATCTCTGGATCAATCCGTGTCAGTTTCTAGACTATTCTCTCCTTACATCAATTAATACTAATTAATTAACCATATTCCCTAAGTTTAGACTTAGTAAATATTTAAAAAATAGTTAATAATCTAATTGATACACTTCTAGGTGGAATTTCCAGAAATCATTTTCGGGTTTTGGAAATATCATGAATTCTAGCCTCTCCACCCAATTTCAAGTCTAGAAAACATCCGATGCTACAAAAACTAACATGAAGTGCATAACATCTACAAGTTTTGATTGACTAAGGCCAAAGAGAATGGCATTCTTGGCTTTAGCATTATTTCCATACAATTTTTTTTCATCTGCATCAATGGGAAGAACATCAGGGGCATCATAGTCTACTAGTACAATGGTTCAAACATCTACTCCCAGGGACATAAGATATGCTTCCATCCTTACTTTCCAAAAGGTATAGTTTGTCCCATCAAAGACTGTATTCTTCTTGAGTAAGCCTCTTCACACTCTTGCTTAGAAATAATTCCTTATGAATTTACCTTCTAGTGGTTAGATTATTCTTGAAGGAACTTGGCTCTAATACCAATTGTTGAAATAAGGAAATACCGGGGGAGGTGAATCAGTAATAGTGAAGTTATTAAAACTTTTTATGAATATGTATTTAGTTATTTCCTCTACTAGTTGTTACTTATGAGATAATTCATACACAAAACAAATTAACAACAAGATAAGGCATTCACATGTACATACAATCCATCACATGATCAAGATACACATATTAACATCGACATTTTTATGTGGAAGCTCAAAGGGAGAAAACCAAGAACCTTTTGTTGTTATGATACAAATTAAGCACCTACTTAATTACATCAATTTTTTTTTTAGCACCCACTCAAAGGAGGCACTGGCCCTGTTAAGATAGCAAGCACCTACTTGCCAAGAGGAACCAACCTCTTATGAATGTAGGACACCACCTGCTCTAGACAATGTTCTACTTTTCATAAAAGTTTCAAACTAAAAATAGTGGAAAATACATATACAAAGAAATACCAATTTGGT
This sequence comes from Pinus taeda, assembly GCA_000404065.3. NCBI lineage: Eukaryota > Viridiplantae > Streptophyta > Pinopsida > Pinales > Pinaceae > Pinus > Pinus taeda. The sequence continues at coordinate 26,712 of APFE031432261.1, read as the reverse complement.
TCACTGCGGAAACATATTTCTGTTCTCAGTCCTCTACTTTTCCATAGGATCTATCAGCCTCACATAGCATCACCCTATCCTCTACTCACTCTATAGTAGCACAATGTACACAACCTTCTACTCTCAACTGCATATACTCTTCTCTTGGCCTTCTATCGCACATGATCTCTGTATCACTTTGCTTTAGTTCAACATTTGGCCCATTTTCTAAACTCACACACCCTCTACTCCCATTTCTTCAAAAAATGCACAATAATACTATCTCCCCCACTTTTCTCAATGTCAATTACTGGTTTTGTCCATTTCTTGCAAACTGCTCAACATTTCCTATGATGTATGTTTCCACATTGCCTGAGTGGACCTCTATATGGATCCTCCATTCTACTGTTGTGTCTGATGCTTGAATTTTGTAGTTGCATTAAACATCAGGATGGGTTCTTAAGTGCTTCACCAACTCTCTATGTGATTCACCATGCTGATAATTTAATCTCATTCCACCTGGACACTCTAGTGAGGCACCCTATGCTTATTAATTTGACCACAGAACTCGGAATGTACTCCAGCATGGCTTTGTTCTTCTTGTGATCCAATCTCTTATCCTAGAGGCTATGTTCTTCCTTTAATTCATTGAAGCACACAAGAAAGATCAGATATGCCTTTCTTGTGCTTGAGATATACTCCCTTATCTACTCCTGCATGTCATAGTCCTCGTTGCCTTGAACCAACGCTCTTTAACAATGGCCATTACACCATCAAAAAACTCCTTTCACTTTCATTTACTCTCTAGTTTTTGACACATTCATCCTTTAACACTCTATACAACAATATTATATCCTTACCACATCATAATTTATATTAAAAGAAAGTTATGAAATCACACAATTTTGAAGTTCCTTTAGCTCCTCTCTGCTTAGCACCCTTAGAATTTTTCCTTATGACCGGGCCTGTGATCGTTAGCTTAGGGCTTGGGTGCAAAGGCCTTTAGGCTCTTCTCAGGGGCCTATATACCTTTCTTATTTTCTCTCTGCCTTTGGTTTTCTGGACTTCCTCAAGCAAGCGCCAATACATCATATCTCCTTTATATCATAACCCTTTTCAAATTTCATTTATAAAAGAGTTATAAAATTCTCCACCTACGATATGATCCATATAACTTTAGGTGCTAGGCCTTGTTTTACACCCTTGGTTTTATGAGTCTCCAAAAACCATGTGCCAATCACACATCAGATCCCCTTTCATTAGATAAAAATATTTCATTAAAAATGATTAGATAGGAGTTACGAAAACTCTGACCTCTGATGTGTCGAACTCTGAGATGATGACATGCTGTTGTTGTTACTCCACATGGCGCCTCCTTAGTGGTAACACGTGTCACCAAGATTTTCCCCATTAGGCCACTAAAAATTCTAAATCTGACTGCCACATGTACATGGTACTTCCATGTCATTCTAACATCATTTTCCACATTTACTCCTCATGACCAATCACTTACTTCCATGTGTCCAATTGGAGGAGAGAGAAAAAGTCCATCAGTCCTTGGTTTTTCAAATATTTCCTTTCTATTTCTTCTCCTTCACAAAATTCGGCACTTACAACAAAATTTAATTTTTAAGGACTTATGAGGTTTTGATGTTCCAAAATCCCTATGCTTCGAGGTCCAACCTTCCAAGGTTCCGATGGCCCCAACTTTCTGAAAATCGACTCTAATATTCGGCTGCTCCTTTCACCTTTCTTTTAAATATACTTTCAGGGTCTTGATGGCTCCCTACTTTGATATTCAACCTTTTGAATTTTGGCTCCCTATATTGACCTGCTCCAACCTCTGATATTCTTTCCTTCCAAGGTCTTGATATGCCAGCTTGCTCCGATATTTTGACCTGCTTAGGACTTCAAGATCCTAATTTCGATAGTCCATAACTTTTGATCCATGAGACCATTTGAAGACTTCCACACACCATTGGAAGTATCTTTCAGACCACTTTATAGTGGTGAAGGTTTGATGTAGGCCTTAAGTCCATATGCTACTTGAGAAATGGCTGTAAAATTTATCTTTTTATTTGCACCTTGGCCCTTCTCTTGATCTTGTTGACATCAATGTCAACACATTTGTAGCCACTAGCCATCCATACAATGCTAAATATCCAACAAAAGGTGAACAGTCAGTAGAAAAAAACTCCTCTAATTTTCTGGACCAATATCTACCCAGTAATACACCGTATGCTTCTGAGCTATCCACAATTACTATGTTTATGCACCGATGAACTTTTTTATCATATGATAGGAAAATTAGAACATTTTTAACTTCACCAATAGCATGGAAAAGATTCCTTTCCAGCTAAATGATCTGTGCATCTGTCTTATCCCTTTTGGCATTGATTTTATTAGCTATAATAATGGCATTTCATTTACAGATGCACCAAAATAAAATAAGAAATTGTGTACATTGTAATTGAAAACTTCCAATGTCAATAAAAACAGAGAGTAGAGTGTATTTGCATCTAATGTTAAAAAATTAACAACTGGCTCCAGGGAACCAAAATACTTACCGAATCCCTTCTATGAAGAAGCATTATCACTTGAGGAAGACTGATTAAGAGCTTGGACAAGTAGTTTTTGATGGCTTTCGATCCTTTTAATTTTGAACATTTAAATGTTAGCACAATATTTCATCATGTATTCAACTATTTTATAATCAAGCATGACGGGCATTGTCGACATGTCTGCAGGAGTGACTTTGTCTGATAATTCCAAAATGATGTACTTGCTTTTGCTGTTGGCAGAATTGTTTCTCACTGTACAATATTTCTAGACTTATTCTGAGTATTTTGAGTTGAGTTGGGAAGCAGTGTGATCTTCCTTAACAAGTGTTCTCTCAATTTCTACCTTGTCAAGTCTGGTTCAGAAACTAGACCTTGGATTCTAAACTTATATAGGTTATTCTTCTTTTGAGATGGGTCTTCACCTAGTGGTGGTTCTTTGATAGTTTTGTTTTCAACTATGAATACACAACTGAAAGAATTCACTATGTGCCCAACACTTGTAGTTTCTTCAGCCACAACGGTTTCTTCCTTTTCTTCCATTGGTTCAGTCTGCTCATTTGAAAGTACATTATTAATGATATGCGCAACTAGAGCATTCATGCAATGATTCCATTTCAGACATGTATTTTCTTAATGATACTCTTGATGAAAAGAACAATATTGATTTATGCCCATGCTTTCGACATTCAACACGATGTTTGAACTTTGTGTAGATTTGGTTGGATGATTGCTACTATTGTTGATGTTGGCAGCCCTCTCAGGAAATTGAATCTTGGGGGCTGTTGATGGTGGTCTCGCTTGACATTTTTTTTAACTCTGCCAACTCATTGGACAAAGACTTGATGGTCCAACTCAAGATTTCAATATTAGTGACTTATTTATCCTTGGCCTTGCTTAAAGAGGCATGAGATCTTTTACTCGTGTCCATGGAGTCTTTTGATGGTTCATTGTCGACAATGACTCTAATTGCACGTAAGTCCTTTTCAAATGCAATGGCTTCCTCGTAATTCTTAGCCAAAGTTACTTTTGTAGTTCCCTTAATGAACTATGAAATGCTTTTCAGTAAGACAAAAGTGTAGTAATCAACGGTGATGGAGTCACAAGATTTCGTATTTACTAGAAATTTGTTCAATATGTGATTGAACCTATGATTAAAATATTTAAATTTTTATTTCTGCTCCATCTTCAAATTTCCCAAGTCGTTCAATAACATGGTTGGTGTTTTATTGTCAACAAATATTTCAAGAAATATTTTTTTAAATCCCTTCCAATTTTTGATTGAGTTGGGAGGAAGACTATGGTACCATAAGTTTCTCTGCCATCTAAGGGTACATGCATCATCATCGTAACATACCCCAAGCATCTGCAAATGTAGGTAGAAGTTTTCCAAATGGTCATCCACTTTCACTACTTCATCAATGTCATACTTCATTACCATCTTTTTCGGGTGCCTCAACATCTTGTGTAAAACACCCAATAGAGCAAGTGGGCCCTGAGACATCCAATCCAGATCTTGCTCTACCATGTATTCATCTATGTGCTCTTCCTCTTCATTAGAATATGAGGGATATTCCTCCTCCTCTTCGTCACCACCTAACTCATGAAAGGTGTCATCTAAGAGTACAAAGTTGTCTCTGTCACCCCCGTTAAAAGGTGGAGGTTACTTTGGTTTCTTTACGCATTTTGTAGACTCTGCTAATTTTTCAAGGGTGGTGAGAACCAAATATTTAACTGTGGAGACCACTATCCTAGTAGGAGAGGTTATGTTCTTCTTTGGAAAATAAGGAATATTGTTTACTCTAAGGATCAATCCAATAGCCTTTGTGAAGTGACATGTTATAGGCTAGATGGCTTGAATGTACTTGTAAGAGATTTCACAAGTTTGTTCAGGACTGGGCTGAGAAGATCCACCAAATTCAGGAATATGAGTAGGGGAGGTGCTAGGAATATTTCCACCTTAACTGGAAGAAGTATAATGTGGGTGGGTGGAGATATCAACCATAAAAATATGGCTACCCTCCTAGCACCAGAAATGTTGACAATGTTAGGAATACCAACATTCAAAGGGGTGTCCTAGATATGTGGTCCCAATTAGACCTCACAATGTTTGTGATAGGAGCCCCATCTAGAATATGACCCAGTTATCATTTTATTAAATGTTTGACTTGGATATAACTGTTTCAAGAGAGAGGAATGCACATGTTCCTTTGAAAATCAAGTGAGTTTACTTGGTGAGTGTTTGATCATAAGTGTGTAAATGTTCTTCTACTCTGAAAGGGAAAAGAAAGTGAGCCCCCTAAAGAGAGGTAATAGTACCACTCTAATAGAGACACACACAAACAAGAAAGATTCGTCTAACATCAATTAGAATAGTCCACAAATATGCAACAGTCATTGCAACCATTACAACACATTCTCAATATGATAAACACTAAAATAACTGAAATAGTTCAACTATTTTAGTACAGGTGAAAACAAACATGAATCCCAAACATTCACAGAACAATCTTACAAATATTCATATTCCATGCATGAAGAATGTGTTGTCCATTAGGCTTTGTATATTAAGTAAAAGTCCCAGGACACATGTATACAACGAACATCACTAACTCCAATAGTGAAGTGTTGGATCCACTACTTTCTCCCCAAAAGAACTAGCTTATCTCTTTGATGCCTCGTGGGAGGAGCCAAGGTTAAAAGTACTTTGATTGTAAAATGAGGGTGTATGTATAACCAATGGGGTGATCCTTCACGTCCGTTATGATTCTTTGACTGTCCTCATGATTGTTTGAATTCCCTATGACTTTTTGAATTTTACATGACTCTTCATATACTGTACATGTCCTTTGGACTTTCACTTTACAATACATTTTCGAATAAGAATTTACACAATCCACAAAATGATGTGGCATATGATGAATCATGACATGAAATGACATGACACTGACAACATGGGCCGCATGATGACATGACACTGTCAAGTCATTCTTTGTTGCTTCTTAGTGTGTGTCTTCTTGAGAATGATCTTTTTCCACCTCCATATGGCTTAGGGATGAGGAGTCTTCAGTGTTATCAGGTCTTGAGTTATGGTTGCAAGCTGATGTCCCTTTAATTTCTCTTGATTGATCAACTTGTATTATCATATACAAAGGTATCTTCTAACATGTTATCCTTATCCATCTCCTTCTTCATCCTCTTTTCATAGGATGATAGAGTACTTCCATCTAAAATTAACTCATGATGAGACAACATCAGTATGAAAAAATCCCTAGTCTATGATGTTGCATGATGATCCAATGACTAAGCTAGAACTAGTTGGTAGGCCATGGGAGAGGCTCAGTGACTACACAATTTCATAGCTCAAGTAATGAAGGGTCAAGTATAAGCCTTGAGTTTGTGTAATTTGCAGTTTAGGATGGACTTGAATTGTTGATTACATAGGTGGGGAGATCAAGGAGCCAGGTTGAGGGCTTGATGACTGAATTTTACCATTGCGTAGTGCTAGAAGGACAGGGAGGTCAGGCGACTGTGGAATTTCACACTTCAGGCCTAGATGGAGAGATAGATTGTGCAGTGTTGGAGCTCATGGGTTAGGCTTGAGCATGGGGAGGAACGAACTACACATTATGTAGTGCCAAGAGGTAGGTTCACTGCTTGAGGGTTAAGGTTGTGCAATGTGTAGTTCAAGAAGGCTAGATGAGGCTATCTTTCTTGATTGGGAATTTTTCCAAATTTGACTTAAGTGTGGGAATCATGCAGCTGATGTGAACAATGACAAGAATTGATTGTGATCACACACTTAGAACACTTAATGACACAATATAGATCATCCATAACACATGAACAACATACTTCCCTCAGTTTGACAACTTTGTGATGACAAGTGCGACACCAAAGATACACTTTGCAACAACCATGACGATACATGCGCAATAATGCTTAAAAATTTGGATGTGAGGGCGACACATGTTTACATGGTAAAAACAACTCATTTACACAAAGATTTCCCCTTCAGACACACCAAAACTAGCTTTAGTTCGATGTGCGGCACTTGACATGTGAAAAAACGACACTTGATTTTCTTACAAACGGGACCAAAACACTTAGAGAAAACACATACAATGAATCTTAATGATTGCAATGAAAATATGAAATATCAAAGTAGGCTTTGAAATTTGGGGGTAGCCAAAATTTTAGAGGGTGTTGTAGTAGTGACAATAGAAACCAAGTGCTCTTATAATAAACTAACTTAGCCATGGTGTTTTTATTACAAGGGACCATGCACTAAAATTTTTCCTAACCACACTTTTACAATAGACTCGATAAACACTAGGACTCACCTAAGATCTTGTCAATGAATTCCACCTTAGATTTGGGGTTATTGATGGAAGAAAAACTCTAGTGATTAGGCATGTTTAAAATACACATAATCCAAGGAGGTAAAAAAACATCCTAGGATGAAATCCTTTTCCAAAATCAAAGGCTTACTTAGGTGTTATTACATAATTAAATGGTCATACTAGCATCATTTACAATAAAATTTTACATAAATTGGGTTTACAATGATATATTCATGTTGAATGATGACTTTGATCTTTGAAATTTTTTCTCGACTTCCTTGTACGTTGCTTTCTCAGATTGTTGAAAAAGTGTGGTCAACATCTAGCTCCCCATGGGGACATGTTGCTTCACTGACAGAATGTGAGAATCTAGAATCCTGTATCCAAGAAAAAAAGTACATAAAATAGATATATGCTCAAATCAAGATCATCATTTATACATCATAAACATATCAAACATATAGAGCTTAAATGCATGAAAAGAAAAACTAACTAATGGCATAAATGAGATCCTATCGAAGAGAGTAGGGTTAGAGATACAATAAAAAGGATGCCTTATGGAATATAATTTCTCCAACATAGAGAATACTGAGAACCTACCAACTTTTGGGCATATCAATGGGTTGTTTTTCTAATGTGCCACGCTAGATTCCGAAGATGCTAGGACTTTGAATTATCTAAATATCAAGCTACTCCTCACAATAAAATGCATCAGATTTCTTTTTCTTTTCTTCTCTATTTTTTTTCTTTTGTTTTGGTTAGGATGTGATGTTGACAACGACGTGGTTGATGTACAACTTTCTATCTAACCTAGAAAATGATCATATGGAAAATTTGGAACATCTGTGACATGGTCTTCTTCTTTCTTTGTGAAAGATGATGAATTAATCTTGCAAGTATCAATTTGATTCCCACCAGCTTCCTTTCTACCCAGGTTATCTTTGTATAGCCATTTCTTAATGGAATCAATGACCTCATTACAAGATGAAGTTTTCTTCTGCGGAATGGGAGGCTTATGATCTGTCAAAAATTATTTGTGCTTGTCCCCAAGATCCTTTGGTCTAGGATGGAGTTCCTCAACCTGTGTGTAGAAATATAAACATAGAAAATGCATAAAACAAGAGAGACACAGATATATGTGGTTCACCCAATTTGGGCTACGTCCACGGAGAAACAACCAGTCCCTCTTTTTATATTATCTAGCAAACTGAAGAGATGCAACCTACAGCAGATCCGCTGTAATTCCCTCTTCGCTCTCAATCTCCTCTCTCTTCCTCACTCAGAATCTAGATGTCTATAGACGTAATACAATTTCCTCATATATAGTGAGGGGTTTCCTTCTAGGGAAAAAAACCCTAAATTAAACATAACTTCTATCATCAGATCTCCGCCTAATGAATGGCCCAGATTAACTACAAAATTACAACATTTTACAAGGTAGTTTTACATCTATCTTAGCTCTGGGGGCGATGCCCCCGATCCCCCCGCCAGGGGGGGGCTCCCAAAGGTCACATCTGCCCCCCTTTGGACCCCCCCTACAGTGAATATTTTATGGGTGACATTGCTGCCCCATTACGAACTGGGGTCCAATGTGGTGATACCTTTGAATACAAAATATAATTAGGCTCCACACCCAACACTGTGATTTTTCCATCTTTTGTAGTTTGCTCTAAAGAGTGGCTTGTTCAATTTTCATGGCATTCATTTGCTCATAATGTTCAACCTTCATAGCACTTATTTCTCTAGCATGATTTTCTTCCATGGTATCTATTGTGTTATGAAAAGTGATCATTTGTTTATAGTGAGCATTTTCCATAGCCATTAGCTTCTTTTCCATGGTACTTATTTTCATATAATGATCCAATACTATTTTATCTTGATCTAGTTCCGTGGTTTTTATCAAATGATTTTTCATGGTGGTCATCTTACTAGAGTGATTAAATTCCATGAGTTTTAGCTATTCAACATTCGCTTCTTCTATGACTAACAGTTTGGTGTGCATGGATCTCATTTCCTTAAGAGTGATTCTCTTGATTGAGTTCCATGATTTTCATCAACTAAGCTTGAATAAACTGCATGTATTTAAGCATTTGAGTTAATTCCTTGATAATGTTCTTATCATTTTCCTTTTCATCGTCGATATCACTCTGATAATTTATCCATGCCTTTCCACTATTCAGTGTTCTTACAATGACACAAGTGGATTCATCATGGAAACACTCAGAAGGTATACAATATGGTAAATATCGATGTGACACATTCTCTTGAAACCTTTCTATGATAGTTGGGTTTTTTACATGATCACTTTCACCTTTCTTCATAGTGATAATGGTACAAGGTGAATCGCTTTGATCTCCATATCTATTTTCGAAAGCATTAAAGATAACTTTTAGGGAATCAAAGAAATTGTCAGGAAAATCATAAAACCATTTCATAGCATCTTGACATCTTCATTATTACAACGTATAGAGCCATAACACCTTATCATACACTTAGTAAACTTAATGATATGATATCTAGTAGAATTGCATTATTACCCTTAAAAGAAGGAAAATTATCAATGGCTGAATCTGGAATATCACGAGGACAACCTTCAATGTTAGTAAAACAACAAGGGGAAAACAAGGCATTCATGATGACTTTCTTGAGGGGACAAATGAGCTAATGGATGTCAGAGAGAGATCCTTGTTCAATAAAAACAAGATGTCTACAAGAAACAATATTCTAGCAGAAATTCTTGTAAAAAAAGAAAGAAGTGGAGTCGCCATTTTAACATGAATATAACTCCAAAATTCAACGGCAAAAACCAAAAAGTTAGTAAAGAACCAAGAAAATAATTCTTGTCTTGGAACAATTGAATTCTTAGTAGAATGTAATTTGTTTAACTAAGATTTAAGAGAAGTGTTAACCAAGCTACTAGGATTTCTTCTAGTATAAGCTCTTTTAAGATGATGAATAAGTGGAGTCACCACCAAAAAAGGAAACTAACCCAAATGTCTAGGTGTTAAAGGTGTAAATAGAAAACGTGATAGTGGACAAGGTGATGAGAATATTGGTGAGATGTCAAAGCATAAGAAAATGTGTTGCTTGAATGGTTAATTAAAAGATGAAGATAAAATATGGAAAAGATAAAAATCAAGAACAAAGGATGGAATGTCAAAACATCGGGAAAAAGAAACTCATCCCCAACAATGGATCCAAAAATGTTGTCGCTCAATTGTACTTTTCCTCATAGGTTATGAATATGTGTAATGTTGCTAGAAATGCACACCACTCATCCTTTACCCAGGCCCATAGGACACCCTTCACCCAATTTACATTATGTTATTTGTTCTTGAGGAATCCATTACATATTTCTGGTCCAAGACAAATTTTCTTCCACCACCTCTTCCCAATCCTTGCAAGGCTGATGGCTTTAGCTAGGACTTATTTTATGGTTTACTATTGTAAGTTGCCTTTTTTTCTATTCATCCATTGAAACCTTCTGTAAACTTCAATACAACCTTATTATCAAACTCTTGGAATTTAGGAAAGAAACTAGACCATTATGTTTCTTTGAAAAACATCAAACTCGAATGATACTTTGGAATAGCCTCAAGGGCCCATTAGAGATGGGTTCATGACGATTTATGACCATCCTACTAATGTTATTATTTTTGTAAACTTCCACGTCCTTTAATAAAAAATACCAACTTGAGGTTACACCATTCGAGAGTAGCTATGAAAATTAATCATAGGTTGCAGGTGAGGGTCGGAGTTACAAATGTATGAAAGGAAAAGGATATTACGCTCAAGTTAATTTTGTATTCTCTGAAATAGTTTCAACACAATTTAATGAAGGTATGGAGATAACCTGTCCATTATTAATTGATAATGTACAATGGTAAAGACAATTGGAAATTACAATGTAACATGAAACAAAGATGGGCAAATAATGCGACATTATTATAAGAAATGGGTATCGAAAAAGGAGAATTGCTACTTTAATTGCACATGCTCATCATAAGGACAGATGATTGCTTACATGATACACATCCAATTGGTTTGCAAGCATTTATCCAAACTATAAGGAAGGTGGGATATAGATGTAAGGCATAGATTATATTTTATAAAGGGAAGATATGAGGAGAATAGTGGAAAGTATTTTAAGATCATAGTAATTTGAATGTAAGGATCATAGGATGTGAATGTAAGGCATATATTGTAATTTATAAATGGGATATATGAGGAGAATAGTGGAAAGAATTTTAGGATCATAGTAATGTGAATGTAAGGATCACATGATATGAATATAAGACATAGGTTATAATTTATAAATGGGATGCATGTGGAAAATGATAGACGAGATTTAGGATTATGGTATATGATTATGAATTGTAGGCCTGGGATTAAAATGGAATGATAAATATAGGATTAGCAAATACCTAAAGCAACTTTCTTTTAATAATAATATTTTCTTTTAATAATAATATCTTTCATTATTAATAGACCAATAGAAATTTTAAATGCACTTCACCTCAAAATTATACCTTTGAACAAACCTCAAACCTCACTTACATTATAGGTGCATTGAGATGGGTTGAGAGTCTGTTGTTGATGCAGTTTTGTATTTGCAATTTCTCTAGCTAAGAGAAAAAGGATTTTTTAAATTCTTCTCAGGTTCTACTTAAAATTTTGACTTTTAGTGTTCTAACACCTATATAGGCACCAAAATGTTGTAGGATGCAAAATTATGCCAATTTTATTTAAAGAGTTCCAAAGGATGTTATTTGATCACTGAACCTACTTGGGCAACATATTTCTCTCTTGTAATGTGCTTTAGAGTTAATGGGATCACAAAAAGCTCAAAGAAATGAAAACGATAAAAGTGCTCATGGTTGATATTTCCACTCAAAGAAATATATTGTTATAGTAAAATAAATGATGGATGGAAAAAGATGATGAAATACAGGGTGGATAGTCGAAATAGTCGTGTCTCAAGCTGCTGAAGAACATGTGACCCTCCTCTTTTTCAAACAAGCAAGATAATCTGGCTACCATGTAGCCTATCTCCCTTTTAATCACAATGAGAATGTAAACTTGTTGATAGGATCATGAACCAAGAACCTTCATGATCCAGGTGGATATTGGTGGTCATCTGCCTATTCCACTTGAACCCCAAATGCTGTCTCTTTCAGTTTTTCGGTTCCCTTAATTGTAGCATAGTTTACTATTTTTGGCAGTTTTTTCGGGTCTTGAACTTCCGGAGCTGTTTTGAGGCCCTAAAAAACATTTTTAGGGAAAAAAGAGAGACTACAAAATGTCCCAACCCAACACCGTAATGTGTTTTTGGCCTATTCTTCGAGATCTTCGAAATGAGGTATTATGATAGCCAAACATAGATCGTATGCCAAAGTTACGACCCCGGGAAGTTGATGTACCAATTTACCCAAATAGGGCCCACAACTTTGGTGGTTCATCTCCTAGGGTTAGGTTGTTAGATATTTAGAGTTTTCCATTGTTTCTCAATAATAAATAGGCCTTTGAGCCTCATTGTAACATACTTTTGAGGCATGTAGCTACCACATCTCTTCTCAGAGATAAGCTACCATCGCCTGAGCTAGTTTTATTTCCATTATATTTGTAAGCATATTTTAGTATTTGATATTAATGAAGTGAAGTGTTATTTCTACTGCATCTTTGTATTTATGGTTATATTTGTAATTTGTTACGTTCCTGTTTAAATCTAGATCAATGGTATCAGAGCGGTCTTCTCTTTCTCTATTTTTCTTTGCATGTCCCCAACGAGGTCAGGATATAAGGAGTTAGGGCTTGAACTAGTCAAACCTTTGCAAGACCAGCCTCGCAAATCCCAACGGCCTCCCATGGTGGATGAAAAGAAATATGAGGGGGCAGGAGATCCTATCAAAATCTTGCTCGAAGAAACCCTCAAGCAACAAAAGAACGCGATGATGGACAACTTTGTCCAGATCCTTCAACGGCTACCTAAGGGTGATGCATCTACTTTTGGCAGCTACTCTAGAAGTGCCACACCCTATAAGGTACAAGTTAACTTTGATATTCCCATATTTGAGGGTCAGATAGATGTAGGCGTTGTAGATAAATGGTTAAATCTGATAGAAGGATATTTTTCAATTCATGATTTTTCTAGCTAAGAAAAGATCACTTTTTCACTTCTCAAAGCAACCCCCCACGTCAAGGATTGGTGAGAAACCTACTGTGAGCATAAGGATGAAAGCACGAACTCACTGTTTTCAACCACACCCACTTGGAACTCATTCCAGGATGCCATCAAGGAGCAGTACTACCCTATCGAGAGCTATGAGGATAAATACATAAAGTGGACAATGTTGCGACAAGGATGGGACCAAGATGTACCAGAGTTTACCAATGTTTTTCATACCCTTTGCACGAAGTTGGGTATCAAGGATTCTAAGAACCATTTGGTTATCAAGTACCACGGCTGCCTACACAGGTACATCCAAGACGCTATGGAGTTCCTAAACATCTCCTCGCTCGGCAAGACATACCAATATGTCATCAAGATCAAGAAAAAGTTTAAACAAAAGAAGCGATACTTTGGATATATGAATCTGAAGCAAGAGAAAGGTATCCCAAAACCACAGAACAAAGGACAAAGCCAAGGTGGGGAAACCCAGGACAACCCGCCAAAGCTGCAAGCAAAGAACAACATCATGAAGCCAAAGAAGGACATAGGAAAGTGGTGTGAGTTCCATAAGAGCTCCACTCAAAACACAAGTGAGTGTCAAGCCAAGCAGTCACTTGTGGCCGAGCTAAAGGCTTCAAAATTAGATGCATGTTCCAACTCTGAGTCAAAACCTGACAAGGGGAATGACAAAGGGAAGCAGATTATCGATGCGGAACCCAATGCCATCGTTGCCACCACAAAGATCTAGAAGGAGGAACTCAAAGATCCAGAGGAGGAGGAGACTTGCCTCTACCACTCCCAAATGTGGGTAAAGGGTTCCTCGCTACAGTTCATTGTCAATAGCAGGAGGCAAAAGAACCTCATTTCGATAGAGGTCATGAAGCATCTAGGCTTACTGACCACAACACATCCACAACTGTACACCATCAGGTGGATTCACCAAGGATGGGATCTTCCTGTGAGCCAGTAGTGCCACCTTCCATATAGCATCAAGCCCTTCACAGATGAGATATTATGTGACGTTTCTCTCCTTGATGTTTGTGATGTATTATTAGGCAAACCATACTTATGGAAGTGACATGCTGTGTATGAGTCAAGGCTTTGTGGTATTATTGTTACTTTGGGAAATAAGTTGTACAAGATACTGGAGGTAGCAACACCTATCACCATCTCTTTGGTTACTGCAAAACAATGCATTAAGCTCATTTCCAACTGGGAAATTTGTTTTCCTGATGATATGCCCTCAAGGAAAGAAGAAGATGGGGACCACGACCTCTAGACAAGGTCCCTACACACGACAACAATAGATGGACAAGGTTGTGGAGGAGTATGAGGACATCTTCAACTCCCTCGCAGGGGCGACTCTGCACTGTCAGGTCAAGCACTCAATCGATCTGACCCTAGGTGCGTCGCTGCCCAATGGACCAATCTATCGGCACTCCATTCTGGAGAACGACGAAATCAAGAGGTAGATTCAAGAGATGCTATAGAAAGGTCACATCTAGCCGAGTTCATCACCCTGTGGGAGACCGATTGTGTTGGTACAAAAGAAGGATGGGACTTCAAGACTCTGTATTGACTATTGGGTGCTGAACAAGATCATTGTCCAGAATAGGTGCTCGATCCTACAGATTGATGACCTTGTGGACCAACTGAAGTGGGGGGAATATTTCAGCAAGATCGACTTGAAGTTAGGATATCACCAAGTACAGATCGAACCCTCCGATGTCTGGAATATTGCCTTCAAAGCCAAGAAGGGCCTTTTCAAATGGTTGGTTATGCCTTTCGGGTTGATGGATGACATTTTGCAGCCATTCACCAACTCATTTGTAGTGGTATACTTGGATGACATCCTGATCTTCAGCTAGAGTTTGGAAGAGCACCTCCACCACATCCAACAGGTTCTCCAGACACTGCGGTAATGCAAGTTGTGTGCCAATTTGGAGAAATGCACTTTTGGCATGACCGAGGTTTAGTATCTGGGATACATTATTGATGAATGGGCGGTGCATGTGGATCCAGCCAAGATCCAAGTCATCCGAGATTGGCCAGCTCCAACCACTTTGACAAAGCTCCGCATCTTTCTGGGTCTTACCAATTTCTACTGCAGGTTCGTGTTGGGATTCTCTCATATCACTTGGCCCTTGAGTCAAGTCACCAACGGAGGAGCGAAAGCAAAATTATTTTGGTCTGAATATCAACAGAAAGAATTCACATAGTTGAAACATTGCCTCTGCTCTACAAGGGTTCTCACATTACTAGACTTGCAACAACCATTTGAGATCGAGACAGATGCCTCTAACTATGCTATTGGGGAAGTCGTTACTCAATAGAAGCATCCAGTGGCATATCACAGTGAGGCTTTTAGAGACAGTCTAGAAGTATCCCACTTATGATAAAGAGATGTATTCCATTGTGCAGGCCTGACGATAATGGAAGCATTACATTTTGGGGAAGGAAACAGTCATCCACACAAACCATCGACCCCTGCAGTTCATACAAATGCAAGGGAAGTTGCAGAATGACCGCCATCAGAAGTGGTCCACATACCTGTAACAGTTCCATTTGAATATCAAGCATAAGAAGAGAAGCACCAATAATGTTGCAGATTACATCAACCGACCACCGACCATGGCGTTAACCACCATGCTCAACTCTTATGGGCATGAGACTTCTAATTGGCCACTTCTCTACAAAAGGGAACCAGAATTCGGCCACACATACTAGATGCTCTTGGAGGGTTAACAAGTTCTAGATTTTCATCTCCAAGATGCCCTATTATGCCACCTAGGACACCTTTGTGTTGAGAAAATGGTGGCAGTACTGCAGAAGTATTTTTATTGGCCAAATCTTCGACACGATGTCAGGAAGTACATCAGATCCCGCACTTCCTGTGCCATTTCCAAACTGACCATCACGAAGCAAGGCCTCTATACTCCACTTCCTACCCCTAGTTGACCTTGGGACTCGATCTCCATGGATTACATGTTGGGCCTTCCTTTTACAAAGCATGGCAACGACTATGTTTTTGTAGTCGTCGATAGATTCTCGAAGATGGCCATTATGGCAGCCTGCAAGAAGAATATCATAGAGGAATACATTGCTAAAATTTTCTTTGAAAGAGTTTGGATACACTTTGGGATCCCAAAATCTATCATCTCAGATCGGGACAGTAGTTTCCTCGATACATTTTAGTCTCGTCTTTGGTCGATGCTAGACACCAAGCTCACTAAGTCCACAACTTTCCATCCCCAAATTGATGGCTAGACAGAGGTCGTCAACATGATGATCATACACATTTTGCGCATGTACAACTCAAAGCATCCACGTACATGCAATGAGAGCCTCCCCTATGTCCAACACATCTATAACCAGGCTCTTCACAGCTCAACTGGCCATATCCCTTTCCAAGTGGGCTTGGGATTCCAACCATTATGTCCCATTGATGTGGCCATGCCATTTGCAGCTACTCATGTAGATTCGGCTCATCTCCAGTCCAAAACCGATAAGGCAAATAGCTTCATTAAGCACATCCAACATATCCACCAGCAGGTCCACAAAATTCTAGAGAAATCAAATTCCAAGTACAAGCAGCGACATGATCAACATTGGGTGTCACACAAGTTTGAGGTGGGCGACAAAGTCTAGTTGTATTTGCAAAAGGAACACATTACCGTAGCCTATCGAAACTCAGACCACTCCGATATGGTCCTTACACCATTACCAAGGTGGTGGGAGACAATGCATTTGAGCTCAACATTCCCCCATTCCTTGGCCTGCACCCAGTGTTCAATGTGGACTACCTTTGACCATACTTCCCACCATTGCTAGACACATTAGACATTGCAGAACAACTCACACCTATAAAGTTAAATCAAGATTGCATGGAACAAGCCACAACTAATCGAATCATGGACACACAGATCAAGAACACTCGACAACAAAGGATCCAACTATATCAAGTTGTCAAAGCAGGCCAACTCCTTCACCAAGGCAAGTGGCTCACCAGGAACCAAGTTCAATAGAAGTTTCCTCATCTCATGGAGGAACTCAACGCAATGGGGACCATTGCTTCCTAAGGGGGGAGGAATGATCCAGGTGGATATTGGTGGCCACCTACCTATTCCACTTGGACCCCCAACGCTATCCCTTTCATTTTTTCGGTTTCCTTAATTGTAGCATAGTTTACTATTTTTGGTAGTTTTTTGGGTCTTCAACTTCTAGAGCTGTTTTGAGGCCCTAAATGGCATTTTTAGGGAAACCAGAGAGACTAGAAATGTCCCAAACATGTTTTATAGTTTATTTTCAACCTTATCTATGAGATCTTCAAAATGAGGTATTATGGTAGCCAAACGGAGATCGTATGCCAAATATACGACCTCGGGAAGTTGATGTACCAATTTACCCAAACGAGGCCCACAATTTTGGCACTTCATCTCCTAGGGTTCGGTTTTTGGATGTTTACAGTTTTCCATTGTTTCTCGATAATAAATAGGCCTTTGAGCCTCATTGTAACATAGTTCTGAGGCATGTAGCTACCACATCTCTTCCCAAAGATAAGCTACCATCGCTCGAGCTAGTCTTATTTCCATTCTGTTTGTAAGCATATTACAGAATTTGATATTAATGAAATGAAGTGTTATTTCTACTGCATCTTTCTATTTATGGCTATATCTATAATTTGTTGCATTCCTATTTAAATACGAATCACTTCATCCTAACCTGACATATGGCACATTCTAAACTGTGTGAAAAAATTGTTGAAGTCAAACACAATGGGGAATCAATGGATTAAAAATTGATAATGACGGTTGTTAACCATTGCGAGGCTTCTTAATGTTAATGTGAATAAGAGCCAAGGTGCCCTTGGTACATCCTTTTAGTCACAAATGAATATGTTGATGTTGAATGACCAACAATATTTGATAAGAATAAGGCATTAAGGAATCCCAAATGCTATCAACGAGGGTCGTTGCCATTGGTGTATTAAGGTCCCTAGGTACCAAGAAGGCCTCTGAATTTGAACCTCCAGATAATGTGTCACTCTTGATGGAGGCAAAGTTGCTAGTAGGAAGGCCTTAATGAATCCTACATCATACGGATTTGAAGAAAATATATGATGGAACCAACAAATAATTCTGCAAATTTATTGTAAGTTGTCCAGCTAGCAAGCTAGTTTTCAAGCCAACTCAAGTTTTGTTACACCAGGGATATTTTTTTTCATAACTAGATAGATAATTTTTTATTGTCTTATTATTATTATTATTATTTATTTTGTTTTTATTTTTATTTATGTACATTCATTTGAAAATGGGAAGAAAATTCAGGTCGAGATTGGAGAGGGAGAGGAAGACTCCCTACTAATCACCTCCATATCAACTTTTTGTAAATGATCTTGAACAATTTTTTCTTTGGACAAAGGCTTATGAGACAATCTTAGCTTTTTCCCATTTACCAAAAAAGGGACTTGCTCCTCATCTATTGTTTTTATGATCACTAATCAACTATTGAAAATGGTATCTACGAAATAGGGTCTAGACCAACATGTAGTCAAGTTTCCCTTAAAATTATTGAATCTCGAGTTAAAATGAAGGGCCCAGTCACCAGGATTGAAATTATTTTTCCTGATAAACTTATCATGCCACCTAGCCCATTTCTCTTGAACATTAATTATGCTCTAGATGACATCTTGACGAATTTCATCTAGCTAATTGATTTTTGCCAACCTTTGTTTATGAGCTATGATAAGTCTATGACCAATTTCATAACCATCCTGCAATTTTTGACTTGGAAATCAAAGAAGAGAAGAACTTTCTTACCATAAACCAATTCATAAGATGTGAACCCTATAATGGTTGGCCAAGTAGTCTATAGGCCCATAATTTCTTTGAAAGTATGTCTTCCCAATATCTATGATGTAATTGCACAACTTTGGTTAGGATAGATTCCAACACTTTTTTTGTTGACTCTACTTTCCTGTTTGCTTGCAGATGGTAAGGTGAGGAATTCATATGCTTGATTTGGTACTATTTAACAAGGAACTACATCACATTCGATGCGAATTGAGCTCCATGATCTATTATTATTTCTTTATGCACACCGAAATGAGAAAAAATGTCCTCAAAAATAAAATCAATAAGATATTTTTCACTAGCTTGATATAAAGACTTAGATTCTACCCATTTAGTGACATAGTATGTGAAAATTAAAATGTACCTTTTCTTTCCATGATGTAGGAGAGATAGGTCCCATGAAGTCTAAGGCCCACCTTTCAAATGGTTCGATGAGAACTTGAGGTTGCAGGGGCATCTCATTTGTGAAATTTCCACGAATGCACGAACTGAAAATTATTCCCCTAACTAATTAGCAATTTATTTGCTTACAACAAATATAAAATAACTCACTAATTTATTCTTCACAAATAAAATAAGTCGTGTTAGTAAAATAGGAACTGAGAAATAGATTCACACACATAAAATAGAAGCCAATATTTTTGGATTGAAAAGTACTCGGAAAAACCCTGAAGGGAAAACCAATGCAAAAATTAGGGTTTATTTTATTATTATGCAGCAAATTTGAGAGTACAATAATCTGGATTCCCAACTGGAAATAATCTAGAAAATATACTGGAAAAATATCTAGAGATCTTAGTTATCTACAAATCAACTCGGTCCCATCTTGCTTTCTCTAATCCCACATTGGCTAGTTACATTGTAGCCTAGAATGCACACAATTGGCTCTACATAACTCACACTACCTATAAATTGGATCTAAGTGAGCCATCCTTCCTCCATATGCCCCTAAAAGTGACTCACTCTACCTCCTGGAAGCTAATTTTTCCTCTGGAAACTAAATATTACCTCTTTCGGTAATTCACTCAAGGGTTTCTGGCTATTCATACTGGCTTTTATGGCCCTCTCTGCAGATGATTCGACCTCCTGTATCCTGCCACTTTGGAGCTAGAGAAACACTAGAAAAATATCTAGAATCTCACTCCCTAATTTCTAGCTTCTCCCTCTCTCTGATGCTATTCCTCTAGCTCGAACTGCACCCTCATTGAAGTTGTGAACTAGGTAGCTTGATCTTCCTTTCTTACTTTCTCTCCACTATTTCTATCTCCATCCCATCGACTTGTTCTTATAATCTCCCATTGGAGCATCAACAACAAAAATATAATCATGATCGATGGCTAAAATCAATTTGACTCAATTAATACACTTTTCCAAAAAGTCTATAGAGAAAAAGTTAGTTTCCTCAATTAATACCTATTAATTAACCAATTTTCCTAAGTTAAACATAGGCATTTTTTAATTATTAATCAACTAATTTAATTGAGTTGTTTCCAATAGTTTCTCTCAAAAACTTTTCTATGTTTTGGAGGTCTCGTGTTCTTTATCCTCTCTAATACCTTAGAGACTAGAATACCCATCTAATGCTACCAAAAATCCATAAAAAGACACTCTCTCTTAGTGAGGAAGGTGTTCTCCCCAACATACTCTTCTACATCCTATAGTTGAATTAATCATATTGTTGATGTATGAGATATGTTTCACCTCCTTTCTTCATGTCTCATACCAATTTGAATCCCTATCATTGGAAATGTGTGAAGAAGTTAATCCAACAAACATTGTCCTTCAACATTGGGCATATTTGGATCCACCTCACATTTTCACTGCTACTTCTATGCTGCTAATACTCTATTACTGTTGCAACTACTACAATAGTGAGTTTGATCTCATCTGATCTCCCTCTGAAATAGAACTAGTAAATATCTCCTAGATGGAAAATTCCTGGTGAAATATCACTTTGGATGGAACTACACCTAAAACCTGCAATTGGGAAATTCACACTAACTCCTTCTATCACATGAATTTCCTACATTGCAACTAGAAAATCGATCTCTAAAAATCTACTATGCCCTTGCAAAGAGCTCTGCAACTATCCCTTGAGTCTCCTGGATGAAACTATTTCTACATTGTCTATTGAGCACCTAAATGTGCCTAACCAGTTATGATAATGTCGTTCACGCATCTAACTGCAATTATCCCTTAAGATATGACTATGTTTTGCTAACATATGGACCCTCTTGCTACTCTATACTATGGGATCCCTAGCAAAGGAACTGATCCATGTGAACAACTATTGGATCTAGGCTAGACTTCTTGCAGATCACCCATGCACCTATTACACAGTAATTTGTCACTCTCTTGTTACTCCACGTTCCTGATCCCGGAGAACCCTAGTAGTGACTACTGTGTTATACTTTCACCATGAAACCTATGCTCTTGCATCCCTTGAATTTTGAAGAAAGTAGACCCCACTCCCCCACTCCCTTCAGAACATTTCCAAAGAATCCTTCCTAAAAACCAGTTTTTAAGATCAATGCTCTTTCCCAAAGTCTCACCTATGCCGCTGGTAGATTTTTACACTATGACTCATGTTGATAAGTGCTACTATTAGCCCAATACTTGCGCTGATCTACTTTTGGAAAGTTTTTATAAAAGGAAATGGAGTTTCACGTCTAGAAACTTCTAGTGGCGATGTGTTGGATGTTCATTTGGTTGGATAAGGGCCAAGAACTCCATATAAGGTTCTTTCCCCCTTAAATGTGGACCTTCCCAAGGAGATAAGACCGTCTTCCCCCTTGAGTGGATCTCATTCTTATCCTCCTCTACCTATATAAACCACTTCCTCTTACCCCTTTTGGGTAGATAATACAACACATAGTGAAAGTGGTGGAGGGATAGAACCAACTACAAAATTATGAAATCTTTAGCTTTTGATAGAAGAAGATTAGTCTTAGATGACAAAAGACTAGTCTTTGGTAGCTAAAGCATGAGGAGAGAGAGTTAGATCTTGGAAGCCATTTCAAGTCAAGCTAGAGGAGGAAAAGAGTGTTGAAAAGACATGTAGCAGGACTTGGATACCGCAAAGGAGATCTCCAACGTCAAGGCTTCGGTTGTATTTCTATTTGAATTTTATTTTAATAAAACTAATGGTTTATTTCCTATATTGGGTGTAATATTACATTTGATAGCTTATAACTCCTTGAACTTTTAAGTAGACTTGATTCGATTTTGTGTTATCACATTTTCTTTTTTTTTCTTGCATGTTTGTTTTAGATACTTGAATGAAAGGAACGAAAGGAAGCTGGAGCAAGGAAGCAATATCATCATCAAGTGGATTAGCATTATAGGAGGTAGGCCCTCTTATTTGATTCTAATCTAATGAAATTTGCATTAGATTGTCTTGTTTGTGGCTAGACCCACACTCTTGGGCTAGAGGGATTGTCTTTGTCCGCAGATAGAATCTTCCTACTCCACAAATTTGCTTACACAACATTTTGTCGTTGTCCCTATACTTCCTGGCGACTCCACTGGGGAACTTCAGGATCTAGAGAGTACTGTATGTCTGCTGAAAATTACACTTAAAATTTGAATATCAGTCAAGAAGCCTTCAAAGCTGTCCCTGTACCAACATTTGCAGCCTCAAGGAAGAGCTGATTCAGATATCCTTTATACTCATTTACAGATACAAAGAGGATTTCAATCTCTTGTCCAGTCCTTGCAATACAAATATTTTCCAAAAACTTGAAAGGACTAGCTCAGAAGATGGCTCCCAAGAAGAACCTTCGGTACACTAGGGATAATCCTGACCCAAACCCTCCAACTGTCTTTGAAAATCCTAATACAATCTCCAAACTCATTAAGAAGCAGCAAGGGCCAGATAATCTTGCTGACCTTAGTCCAGAGACAGTTCACCCCAACCCCATTTCCACTCCAATCAAAGAACTTTTCCGTTCCACCCCTAATTCCCCTAGTTCCCCATCCACATCTCAAAGCCCTCCACCCACATCTTCTTCCCCCACACATATTCCCTTGACCAACACTCTAAATCCTTCCATACCTATTACCCCTGTGGTACCCACTGTTCCTTTTATCCCAGTTGTCCTTGTCAACCCCCAAAATCTTGTGAATATGGCTATGAGGTACGCACCTCTGCAGTTACCTACCAATCCTGTGGCTCTACCTCAGGACTACCAAGCCAAAATCTCATATTTTGATTCCACTGGCCCTTACTCTGCTATTCAGCATGCTAAAAGAATGCAAGATTATTTTGAAAACTATGAGATAGATGATGACAGTGTGAGGATGAGAATCTTTGTCCAAAGCTTAACAGGTGATGTTCGAACTTGGTTCAGATCACTCCCTGCAAATACCATTACAACCCCTGATGAGCTCTACCAATCCTTCACAAACAGATGGGAGAAAAAGAAGGATCCTCTACATATACTTGGTGAATATGACATGATTAAGAGAGGTCCTCAAGAGACAGTTCTGTAATACTGTGCTAGGTTTAATAATGTATATAATGCAATACCCCAAAACCTGAGACCTCCCCTTGATTTGGCCTTATACAAATTCCCAGATGGATTTGACCCTGATATGGCTTACCAACTAAAAGAAAGAGCCCCCCAAACCCTTGAAGAAGCTCAAAAGGTTGCTGTCACAGTTGAGGCAAACCTGATTGCTAAAAGGAACAGGGATAGATTAGAAAAGAGAGTTTCCTTTAAAGAGGAACCCTCAGCCTTTGACCAAAAATTAGATGCAATAATTTCTAGTATGAAGAGGTTGGGTGATAGGGTAGAATCTATGGAAAGGAAGTCTTCATGGGAAGCATCACCAAACAACTCCAACAGGAATCCAAACTCTAGGAGGAATCAGAACCCTAATGCGGGTAAGGCTAATAATGATCCAGAAATAAGACCTCCATTTCAAGAAAACTATGCTGAAACATCCACATCAGAGGAGCAAATGGATGATACCCATATCCACCTAAGGGGTCTTGATGATGAGCACCAAGTCTTCCTAAGTCAAGAAGATCATGAAGAAGAAGACAGTAAACAATTCCAAACAAAGTCAGGTGAATCATTTGATTTCAAGCAAGGCTATGACACAGCAGTCTATGAAGTCCATAAGCAATACAAACTAAGTAGGACTCTAAACATAACACAACCTGGAAAAACAAGGAGAGACTGCAGCCCAAGACTGCCATAGTAACAAAACCAATGAATACAACTGATTCACTCACAAAGGAAGTAACTATTGAAGAAATTACTGAACAAACACAGAATCCACAAGCTACATCATCTATACTTCCCACTCTAAGCAAAAGGCCTCAACAGTCGAATGAAAAACACAAACCCCAAGATCAAGAAGAAACTTTGCCAAATAAGGAAAAGGTGGTCACCCACAACAGTAAGGCCCAGTTTGATAAACCCTTTGACTTGGAAGCCGAAATTGGCAAACTAAAAATAGCCATTCCTCTTGCAGAGCTAGCCAAACATGATATCTATAAACAATAGATTGAGAAGTCCCTTCAACTCACTCAAAGCAAAGACAATGTAAATGTGTTGGATGACACCCCTGAATTACTGTTTGGCCCAGAGGTTGATGGGAAAACAACAAGCACAGGGATATTACCATTTTATGTTAGCTTGCATATCCATGACAAGATATTACACAATGCAATGTTTGACTCAGGTGCCTCTCATAACCTGATGCCAAAATTTGTCATGGAAAGGCTAAATTTAGATATTACCAGGCCATACAAGGACCTGTTCTCATTTGATTCCAGCCAAGTTAAATGTCTAGGCCTGATAAAAGACTTATGTGTATCCCTGGTCCAATACCCAAACAAAACAATCTTGATGGATTTTGTTGTTGCTGATATCCCACCCAAATACGGGATGTTATTATGAAGATCATGGGGGGCTAAACTTCAAGGGTCCCTTCAATTGGACATGTCATACGCTACAATCACGGTCTTTGGTCAACCCAAGAGATTATATAGAGAGTCACTCATGAAATACATGGTCAGCACTACAGAGAAGCCTCAAAACTTCCCCATATATGCTGTCCATTCTGACATAGACTCATATATTTTGTTCAATGACAATAAAGGTCACACAAACAATGAAGAAGTCCAGATAATCAAAACAGATCAGAATATCAATGAGGGAAATCCTGACTTAGAAACATTGGTTGAGTCAAAAGATGGAAGTATTCTGGAGGACAAGTCAAATGATAATGAAACCAAGACACCTAAACAAGAGCGGGAGTCTAGTAAACAAACTGTTCCTCTAGAAACAAAACTGACCCCACCAAATAAGAAGACTGTCCCAGAAGTCAAACTAAATAAAAAACCTAAACTTCAACTCACAAGTCCATACCACAGAGATATTACTCAACCTCCCCTAGAACATGAAATCCTGTGGTTCCTGGAATTTGATGGATCAGTTAACAAGTTAGGGGCAAGAGCTGGAGTTTGGATCCATAATAAACAAAACAGCTATGCAGAAGGCTGAGCCTATAGACTGAACTTCAGGTCCACCAACAACACGGTTAAATATGAAGCTCTCCTATTAGGCCTCAAGTTAGTACACTCCCTACAATCCATGAAAGTGTCGATCTTAGGAGACTCAAACCTAGTTATTCAACAAGTGAAAGGCAATTTTGTTACCAATGACAAAAGATTGAGGTCTTATAGGTCTGCTGCCACTGAGCTACTAGAGTCCTTCACTGAATTCTAGATTACCAAAATTCCTAGGGCTCAGAACCTTCATGCTCATAGTCTAGCCACATTTGCAAGTACCTGCAAGCTGCATTTTGAGCACCATCACTGTTTTACAGCTGAAGTAAAACACAGACCATCTGTCCCAAACAATGTAAAGGACTGGCAAGTGTTTGATAATGACACACAAATAAACAATTTTCTGACTTTACAAGAAGAGTTTTCAGGTCTAAGCATAGACACTGAGACAGCAAGTCAATCACAAATACTTGAAGCAGAAAATCAACCACAAATACATGGAAGACGCAATAACCAAGCAATATCACCCAAAACAGCTAACCAAATGCTACATCCTACAATCTTCAACCAACACAACATACAAGAAATCCAACAAGGTAAATATGAGGACATAGCTGATTATGAAACTGAGGTGATACAATTAAAGGACAACTTTCTTCCAACAGGCTTGGCTCCCTTGGAAGACATTTTTGACTCCAATGATGTTCCCAATAAACCAAAACTGCAGCCCCTGAACACTACCATAGAAGAGCATAACATTGGGACAGTTGAACAACCCAAAATCATAAAACTATCTGCTGCATTGCCTCCTGACCAAAAGCCCAAATACATTGACCTGTTTAAGGAGTTTCAAGATGTGTTTGCATGGAGTTATGAGGATCTAAAATCCTATGACACCTCTGTAATACAACACACCATCCCACTCAAGCCAAATCAGAAGCCCTTTAAACAAAAACTGAGGAGAATTAATCCTATGCTCCTCCCAACAATGGAACAAGAGGTACAAAAAATGTTCAAACCAGGCATTATAGCATCAATCAGATTCTCTGATTGGATTTCAAATTTAGTCCCTACAAGGAAGAAAACTGGGGAAATTAGGCTCTGTGTTGATTTGAGAAACCTCAACCAAGTATCATTAAAAGACAAATACCCCTTGCCCAAAATGGATCATATCCTGCAGAGAGTAGTTGGTGCCTCAAGGATTTCCTTGCTCGATGGGTTCTCAGGTTTTAACCAGATCCTGGTTCATCCTGATGATCAGGACAAAACAGCATTTACAACCCCATGGGGA